>JAKTZW010000404.1:0-31976 GCA_030579015.1 Zhuliangozyma blackwelliae | reverse complement strand
CCCCTCTCCCCCCCTTTTTCACTCACTCTTGCTCTTCCCCCTCCCCTCTCTTCCACCCCCCTCTCCCTTGACGACGGAACCAAGCAACCAAGCAACCAAACAAACAAACAAACAAACAAAGAAGAAAAAAAAAAGAATCATTCCAGAGCCACGCCTCATTAGTTGCAAACATCATCTGATGATTTTCGGGTTGCACCGGTGCGAAGAGTGCAACCTTAAAAGACATTCTCGGCTGACAAAAATGCAATGTGTCATTGCTCACCACACCTCGTGGCTGATACGTCTATACCGTAACAATATGTACAAGAAAACAAAAACAAAAAAAAAAAAAGACCGCAACTGCTGGCAACTGATGACAACTGGTGGAAACTGGTGACAACTGGTGACAACTGTTTGGTTTTTCTCGGCCATCGTTGTCTACAGGGGGGGAAGATACCCGGATATGTGTGTTGTTGTTTTTTTTTTCTTGGGCTATTCTTTTTTTTATCGCAACGGCTCATGGTGTCCCTTCAACCCTACAGTAAACCAATATATCGCCACGGCGCCTGTCGTCCCAGTGAAAGTAGCTGTTAAAAAACCGCTTGCACTGGTGGTACCCCAGTAAACTATCCATAAGCTCTCCAAGGGGCAGAAACACAACAATGTGATGCGGCCATGGGATTTGGTGGCCAAGACGTTGCTGCAAAAACAACCTTGGAGCGTCGTAAAACTGGTCCGACTCGTCTCTATATGCACGCAACTCCTCGACCGTGGGCGAGCTCAAATGCAACGGCGGCTCACACGTCAAAAACCTTCCGTTGAGTGCTGGGTCGTGAAAAGAACTTTGCCACGGAGTAGAGTGGCACGGGGCAACAATCATAAACGACAGAGACCCCGCGAGGTAATTGGTCACGTCAATGGCGCCCCGCTCATGCACAAGCGAAAAGAACAAGCCAATGGCAACATTCGCCGCGATCCCCGCGGCCACACACCTCTTTGGGTTCCATTTCTGGTACCCCCTGGCGGCAAAGTACAAGAATATCGGCATCAATGGGTAAAGAAACCGAAACTCCTTGTGCCCAATCAAAGAAAACCCCACAACATAAACCACCACCGTCACCAAAAGTATGCTCGCCTGCACCCCCCTCACCATCAAGGGAAGGTAGAGCATTGTCATCAATGGGATGGCCTGCAAAAGATAAAAGTGCCACGGCGCCGTGCCGTAAAACACCGCCAAGTTCTTAACCACATTAAACTCGAAAAAATTGTACAATGGAAACGTCAACTCGCGGTAAAAGTAATAGTCGAGGCCAGTGTTGACAATGAAAATCGCCACAACTTCACAGAATGAAAGCGCCACCCACTTGGCCGTGGAAGTGACCCTGTCCTTTTCATTGACCTTGCCCTTTTCATTGACCTTGCCCTTTTCATTGTTCCTGCCCATGTCGCTGATACCTGCCAACAACCAAATCCCCATTGGTATCCAAATTAGCACATTTGTCGGGCGTATGATGCAGCTGGTGACGGCAAACCCAAGGCTATAGTACCACCACCGGGTCACTTTCCTGTCCCACGGCCAATACCTCAATGCAAGCGTGGTCAACACCGCCTCCAAATTGTTGGAAAACGATCTCGTGCTCACATACCAGTTGAACGGGCTCAACAACGACAATGCCAACGTTGTCCACGCCACATCCTCTGAATCGTAAACCTCAACAAACCTGAAAAGGCTGTATTCGCCCACGGTGGCGATTATGGCACTGATGATTTTCGGCGCTAGCCTCACCAACACAGCGTTATCGCCCACTATATAGTACCCCAAGGCGTAGATCAACGGGTGTATCGACGACCGTAGTCTCAGCGACCACTCCCATGTCAAGTACCCGTACCCGTACACAAAATGGTGGGCCGGTTCAAGCGCTTGGTAAAACTCGTCGGGCTGGAAAAACGTTTGCGTGGTTAGGGCATTGACTAGTCGGATGATGAATATAAAGGTAATGAGCTTGAGTGGTGAGGGCGGTGCTTTCCGAGGCATGTGTAAACTCTGTGATGAACTCTGGGTGAAGTCTGTGTGAACTCTGTCGTGAACTCTGTTGTGCTGTACTCTGTGCGGTTGTTGTGTTGTAATCTGTTCCATCATGGGAAAAAACGCGACCCCACTAAAACGTCTTGCTCCATCAACAAGGCACTAATGGACAAGGTTTTGTACCACCTCGAGCGGAGCCATTTATACCGAGCAATCGATGACATACCGTTGGCAAAGAAGGAGTGTATGCAAGCAATTAAACTATTGAATGCGCTAGCAAACGAACAAGACCAGAAACAAAAAGAAGCAGCCCACTTCAAGACGCTTTCACAATACACATTGAACCACTACAACCTGTTGACCAAACCAGCAACAGCGTCGGAAAAACTATGCTGGATATCTTCCAAGTTGGCGCCTGAAGTGATGTGCCCGCCCGTCTTGTATTTCAATGACTCGCTAACATCGCACAATGAGGTATTCGCCAGCAATGACGGGTATCAAGACCCCGACAAGTCGCTACAGGCACTTCCGCACGCCGATGCCCAGTACCAGCCAGTGACCGTGTCCAATTGGACCGCCCATCTCCCAGACTTGACGAGCCTCTACCAAGACATTTTGCCCAACTGCTCGTTTGTCTCCTCGTTCCTAGCCACTGTGGAGCAGTGTGCCATAATCGACATTGTCACGCCGCGCCGCCCGAGCCAGCAGTACAAGGTGGCGCTCCACTTTAACGGCGCCGTGCGAAATGTCTTGGTGGATAATCAACTACCGTTTATGCCCCGGGCCCGCAATTTAGTAATCACGTCATACACCAACGAGTCGCTCTACTGGCCAGCATTGATTGAAAAGGCTTATTTGAAAATCATGGGCAATGGGTACGTTTTCAACGGGTCCAATATGGCCAACGACACGTATACCCTCACCGGGTGGCTCCCGCAGATTATCAAGCTCGACGGGAGGTTGCCGGATGATTTTGCCCAGTTGTGGCTGTTGAAATTAAGGGGGCAAGTGGTGTTGGGGTTGGGGACGGGCAACCTCAGCAAAAAGCTAGCGGCCCAATTGAACTTGATTGGCGAGCACGACTATGTCATTGACCAGTACGATGATGGCGTAGGCATAACGCTAAAAAACCCCTGGATCGACCAAACGGGACTGAATCGGTTGGCCAAAACCCAAGACTTTACCCACTTTAGGTTTGCGTATGTCAACTGGAAACCCCCAGCGGGGGAAATGCCGTTTCTGCACACATTTATCTGCCAGCCCAAACAGTATATTTTCAACCAGCAGCAATTTACATTGGTTGCGGAGCACGAGACGTGGGTGTTGCTCGAGAGACACTTGCCGGCACCGAGCCAATGGATGCGCGTCAATGTTTACGAAACAAGACACCGTGTTGTGGCGCCCACGCAGTACAAGCAGCACATTGCACAAGACACCAATAACCGATTACAGTTTCTAAAGCTTCCGAGGGGGCAGTATACGATTGTGGTGTCGTCTGACCAGTGTTGCAAAATGACCCTCACTGCCTACAATGCCACTTTTTCCAAGGCAAAGTATGCCCACGATTTCACCCACTTGGTGGAGGGGGAGTGGCTGGCAGAGACAAATGGCGGGCACTGGGCAATGTCGACATATGTCACCAATCCACAGTACGATGTGGTGGTGGCGCCGTCGTCGTCGGAAAGTCAGCAACAGCAGCAGCAGCAGCAGCAGCCAGAGGAGGACACCACCATTGCATTGTTTGACGCTGAGAGTTTCCCGCAAGCGGTGGGAAAAGTATCCTTTCATCTCTTTTACAGCGGAGGCAACAAGGGAGAAAGAATCCACAAGTTTGACACGTCCAAGTTGATCAGCAACGAACACTACAATGCCCAGTTCCAGTTGAGCCTGTACCGGTTGCAGCCCGGACACTACAAGCTTGTGGTGTCCAAGTATGAGCGGACATGCGGCAAGTATGCGGTGTTGCTCAACACGTCGAGCAAGGTCCAGATTGACCCCATCCCGCAAAGCATGGGGTTGTATGCCCACAAGCACGCGTTTGAGTGGGCCAACCAAAACCGACACAAGTTACACTTTACCGTAACGGGCAACAACTCGCGGGTGGTGTTGAAGGTTAGCCACTATAACGGCGACGCTGACTTTGAGCTCCAGTCCAATTACCGTCCGGGAATGAGGGTGTCGATATTTATGGCCAACAAGACGCCGGTGCAGATCAACAAGCACTTTGACGACAGCTTGTATGGCATCCACGCCGCGGCCACCCTCAACCGTGGCGACTATATCCTCCTTGTCGAGCGGTTTGAGGCTGGCGGTGGTCGAGGCGTGGTGGAGATGGGGTGCAACAATAAACTAGTGCTAGAGTAGGTAGTCACGTGAGTATATGACAGATTTAATTTTTCGTTTCTTTCCGTTTCTTTTCTTAGCTCTCGCAAACCCGTGGTTGTTGTTCTTTAATTTTTTTTTCAGTTCAATTCAACTCCCTTCAACAAACCTACGACAACTATGAGGTGTTTTATATTTCTAGCCATTGCATCCATCTGGACGCTAGTCCATGCAGGGCTAACCAGCGACCAGTTGCTCAAGACGGTGCAGAGCAGAAAGAACAAGCTCTTGCCGTTGAATGACGAAAACTTTGAAAGCATCCTCAATGGCAAGCGAGACTTTCACATTGTTGCATTCTTCACGTCCGACTCGCCGTCCATCAATTGTGTCTTGTGTCGCGAAATCGCACCCGATGTGCAAATCATTGCCGACTCCTGGTTCAAGGACCACCCCAATGGCATTGTTGGCAACGACAACAAAGACAACCAAGACGACGACGACGATCAAGCCCAGCCCAAAAATGTCTACTTTTTCAAGTCGGAATTTGTAGAGGCTAGAAAGTTGTTTGGCTTGTTCAAGATGAACAATATCCCCAAAATCTTTTACTTCCCGCCCACCGAGGCGCCCGGGCCACTAAACTTTATTGACGAGAGGCAGGAGTACCAGTTTTTCCAGGGCGACCACAAGAACTTGATGATTAGCTGGTTCAGCGACTTGACGGGACACAAGTTCAACTTGTACATTCCAGTCAACAAGACGCGGGTGGCCATCAATGCCGCCGTGGGTTTTCTTGGCGTGGTGCTTTTGAAAATCTTTTACAAACGGTTGGTTCAAATCGTCACATCCAAGTTTATCTGGAGCGCCTTGTCGCTTGTGGGCGTATTGCTATTCACATCGGGCTACATGTTTAACCAAGTCAGACACACCCAGTACGTGATTGACCACCAAGATGGCAAAACAGAGTACATTATCCCCGGGCAACAAACCCAATTGGGCGTGGAGACCCAGATTGTGTCGTTTTTGTATGGCGCTTTGAGCTTGTTGGTTGTGGTGTTGATAAAGAGAGCACCCGAGATCAAGAACGAGCAGGTTAACTTTGTGTTGGTGGCCACCACGGCATCATTGATCTTTGTCTTGTTTAGCGTGTTGTTGTCCGTCTTTGGATTAAAGGGCGCCGGGTTCCCATTCAAGTTTATCAAGTTTTTTTAGTATACAATGATGTTGCTTACTCCTGCTTTCTGCTCATTGCTCGCTGCTCTTTACTCGCTGCTCTTTACTCGCTGCTCTTTACTCCTCTCTGCTCACTACGATTGTGCTTGTTCCAAAAGGGACACCCTTTCTTCCACCTTGTCAAGAACCGCTAGCACCGCGTCTAGCCTCTTCCGTAGCTGCTTGATCTTGGAAAAATGGTCCGCTAGTTGCCCCTCATTGATTGTATTGCCCTCCAACACCGCCTCAATCTCCTGCAACCTTGACTCGAGGATCTTTAACCGGGTGAGCAAAATCACCTGCGACTTGTGGAGCGATTCAAAGTTATCATTGAGGCTATCCAACGGCGCACTGAGCAATGTATGTGCAGTAAGCTCTATAGGATGCAAATCATGTGATGTGGACGTAGCAGAAGCCGACATAAACCAAAGGGGGAAGGGGGTGGTTGCCGAAACAGCTCAACAAAAAACGACCCACAATTTGTTATTGGCAAAACAAGTCTATGTCAGTGAGGCAAAGAAAAAATGACAAGAGGGAAAAAGTTTCACAGGCAAAAGTTTCCTATAAGCTCTATACAAAAATAGAGAGCAACTTTGCAGCTCTTCAAGATGACAAGAGCAATGGACCACCACAACAACAACCACGACAACAACATTCCAGCAGTATCACCACCACCGCTACTAGCCATGACAAAGGAGCAGCTAGATCGCATGGAGCACAAGATCCTCTACCGAAAAGTGCTGTCCCTTCGCGCAGGACAGACTGAGCGGTTCAAGATCAGCTTTACCCCCCAAATGGAAGGCGAAACCGTGGTGATGCCGCCCACCCTCTGGGTCAAGGTAAGGAACATGGAGCCTGTGAGCAAACGGGCCATATACTTGGCCGGACCCTATATCCTATACGTTGACTGCCGCCTGCTGGACTATGACCCCAACAAAAAGTACTTTGTCACGGCGGACCAGCCGGTATACGAACCACAACTATTACCCGGCCAGAGCTTCTACATCCAGTTGTTGTGCCACACGATAAAACCCGAGTACTCGTGGGTGGTTGACATTGTGTCGCAGATTTTGTTCAACAATACCATCTCGATAGACTGCGAGATTGTTGTGGGCACATCCAAGGCAATACTCCACGACGCGTCGGTGCCGGAAAAGAATGTGTTGAACTCCGACAGGACAGGGTCCTTTAGCCCGCTCTTGCACGTTGACCATTGGGACACGTTGGATCTTTGGAACTTGCCGGTGCCACAACGGCCCGACAAGCCCAAACACTTGGTGATTCTTACCCACGGGTTGCACTCCAACGCCAGCGCCGATATGCTCTACTTGAAAGAGCAGATTGACCACATTTCCAGCAAGTGTCGCGACGAGGGCGACGGCGAGGACGTTGTGGTGAAGGCATACTTTGGCAACATTGGCAAGACCGAGCGCGGAGTCAAGTACCTCGGGTCCCGGGTTGCCGAGTACATCGTGGGGTTGATTACCGATAACGAGACGTTGAAGGATGGGCAAGTGGGCAAGATTTCGTTTATCGGCCACTCGTTGGGCGGGTGTGTGCAGACGTTTGCCATTGCGTATATCCACGTCAACTTTCCGTGGTTTTTCAAAAAGATCAAGCCAATCAACTTTATCGCCATTGCGTCCCCGTTTCTTGGCGTATTCAACGAGAACCCCATGTACGTCAAGTTGGTGTTGTCTGCCGGGTTTGTCGGCAAGTCGGGCCAGGATTTGGGGTTGAAGTACCTTGAAAACGACGGCAAGCCCTTGTTGTTGTTGCTCCCCACGGGCCCGTCACACCAGATCCTTAAGCTGTTTCAAAGGCGTACCTTGTATGCCAACGCCATCAACGATGGCATTGTTCCCTTGCGAACGGCGTCGTTGCTATACTTGGACTACAATGGGCTCTCACAAATTATCAATGCTCCCGACCAGCCTGCTGGGGGAGACGACGATGGCGACACGACCAAAAAGGTGCCACGCAGCGTGGAGACAGACAATGCGTTTTTGCTGGTGCAAACCATGTTGTCGTATTTCATGCCTCAAAAGCAAAGAAGCAAGCCAGATGTTCGGTACCAGCGGTTCCAAACCAATGGGGAGACCGAGGGAAAGAGCGGGAGCCACACAGGCATGTCTGTGGGCGATATCCCCAGCGCCACGTTTTTGGGGTCAGCGGCGTCGTTGATTTTGCCACCCTTGCCGCCATTCAAGTACATTGTCGACCCTGACTCTAGAGAGAATATCATTGTTCATGACAAGGTGTACCATGAGAAGGATTTGCCGCCGCGAAAGGTTGAGGAGACACCGGGCGCCTCCACTGGTGCTCCAACTGGTCTCAATGGAACCAAAAGCGAGAGCGGAACCTCACTCTCGCAAAAGTTGTGGGACTATACCAATGCCAACAATCTCGAAGAGATTATTGCTCGTGAATACCACAAAAACATGAGCTGGAGAAAGGTTGTTGTAAAGTTGAAGCCAGACGCCCACAATAATATCCTTGTGAGGAGGAGGTTTGCCAATGCTTATGGGTGGCCGGTGATTCAGCACTTGGTGGAGAACCACTTTGGCCCTGACCAGAGCTCCTTGTCCGACTCTGAGGCCGGAGACAAGGCGCTGCTCGCCGTGTCTGACTCGCTCGACGACGACCTCGGCTTGACCCGGATTGTGTCGCGCGACGTGATTGCCAAGCACAATTCGGAGATTGAAAGAAACACCAGCCAGGAAGAAGAGCACGCGTGGATCAATGCCAAGGATAACGGTGACTCTGTGTTTGCGCTAGGGGTCACTGGGTTGTTGGGCGAAATGACAGACTTGGCGGGCAATTTAAGAAACCACTTTTACAATTATGGCATCAATAACCCACCCACGTTGCCGCTCATTGGGCAGATTCCTATGCCTTTTTCCATGTACTCTTCAAGCGAGCCACCTCCTCCGGAAGGTGAGAACGCGGAGATGGAATTGTCTAGCGGTTCAGGGGGTGTCATGGGCGACTTTATATAAATGTGTATAAATGGGTTAGTTATTGTTGCATATCGGCATCTTCCTCCTCTCCCTCTCCCTCCTCTCCCTCCTCTCCCTCTTCTCCCTCCTCCTCCTCTTCCTCCTCTTCCTCCTCGTCTATCGGGAACAACTCCTTTATCTTGCTTATAATCCCCTCGCGCTGCTCCTCGCTGAACCTGGCATCGCATTCCTCTACAAGGGCATACAACACAACCATGGTCCGGGGCAAGGCATTGGCAATCTGCAACTTTTCCACCTTCATTAGATCGAGCCCATTCAAATGGGTCATTAGCTCCTTGAATGCATCCCTGCTTTCAATCGCGTTGGAGTCGGCTCTATCAAGGTATGACAACACGTCCCGGGTAATCACCTCGAGGTCAAGCCCACAAGCTGTGAACCGAAGCTTGTCACGATGGCTGTGTTTGGATGCCGTGGCCGAGTCCTTGTCGTCGTCGGCAAATGTCCAGTTGTATTTCTTTTTGATATCTTTGAGGTGCCGCGACACTTCATAGTTTGAAAGAAACGAGTCTCGCGCTGCTAGTATCTTCATGTTGTTGTTGTGGTGGTGCTACTGATGGGATGGTTTTACACCTTTTTTTTTTTTCACATCACTACAAAAAAAATCTATCCAAAAATCTATCCAAAAATCTATCCAAAAATATATACAAAAATCCACTCAGTGTAACCAACCACCATTTAATCCCGGTTGGTGAAAAACTGCTCCCAGATCATCTCATTGGGCATGCCACGCATCAAGTCATATGTCTTTTTCCCCTCCCTCATCGTAGTGGGCGACGACGCCTCGCTCTGGTTCAACTCGTTAAAGAAATACTCCAAATCGTCAACTCTCCACTCCATATTCAACGGCGGCACCGGCACCGGCGACAGCGCAAGCACCTCGCTCTCATTCGACACGGGCGGCGGCGCATACACCCCGGCCAAATCGGATGGCGGTGAGGGGTGTAGTGGATTGAGGTGGTCTAGCTCCGTCACCAAGTGGAACAAGTTGGAATGCACATTCCCGCCATTGATTTTGTAAAGACTCTCTCGCGAGACATGGGGAGACTTGTCGGTTCCCTCCGCTCCAGCTCCAAGTCCAAGTCCGGCTCCAGGACCGGGCGTTATTCCCAGCAGCTCATTGTACTTTAGCTTTAGAATCACCATTGTCAAGCTGTGGAAAATCTCACAGCAGTAGCTGGCAGCGTCGCACCGGTCAAACAACGATTGCAACACGGCAAGACAGTTACCGGTGACTTGTCGCACTTGGTCAATGCTTTGCTCCAGCCGAACCTCGTCGCTATTGTACAAGGCGTACAAGTACGACGTGCCCGCCATAAAGAGATTGTGCACACCGGCCCACGTATAGTTGACGCTCTTGGTGTGGAGGAGCTGGGTGTAGCAATGGATAATCTCTTGGGACGAGTGTGACACCTGCTTGATATCGTCGAGCGAGAGCTTGAAATTCTTGGGCGACAATCCGTGGATGTAAAGCAAGGTGTGGTGGTAATTCAACTCGAAAAACGTGTGGTTGAAATCACAATTCATTTTGCGTTTCGACGGCAATGACTGTTTCCATGCCTGCAACTGAAACAATATCGACTGCTTCCAATCCGAGAGGTCGCGGTATTGTCGCGGTATATCGGCGGGTGTGCACAAGACCTTGGTCACCTGGCTCTGGATATACCTGATTTTGAAAAAGGCGCTCGACACATGCTTATAACTCAACTGGTCCCCGCCCAAACTGTAGTCGGTAAACTTGTCCCCGGGGACAATTTTTGCATCGTCGAGCAACGTGGGGAACGGGGTGTTTATGCTCTCATCCGGGATCCCAAACGGCCGGTCGAGGTAGAAGCAAATCTGCCGGTCTATTGAATAAGTGCACCAGAAAACCCGCCTCCTCTTGTCCCTTGTGTACAGGTCAATATTGACATTGTCCTGGCTCCTCGTGATCAACTCATTCTGGAGGTCCAAATCGACGCAGACCCGCAACGCCTGGCCAATGATATACCACACCCCGGGGTTTGTAGGCCGCATGATGGAGTAAAAGGCATAAATCAAAATCCCCAGGAGCGACTCGAGCGGATCGTCCGAGTCTTGCACGTCGGGCTCATACTTCATCGCCGCTAGCCGGAACGACTCGCTAATGTGGACGGGGTACCGTAGATGGTGCACCGAGGCGGCAATGGCAAACACGAGGTTGAGGAAATAGAGCGCCTTGCGAAACCGCAATGGGACGGGGATGGAATTGGCGATGCGGGCAATCTCCGCCGTGTCCGTGCTGGCGCCCAAAATGTTTTGGAATTGGCTCTTGTACGTGTCGAACCAGCAGGGTGTCTCCATGCTCGCCTCGGCGTAAAAGGCAGTGTTGATCCCCGTGTGGGTGCATGCCAAATCTATACTGGGGTCAATGGAGCCATAGATTGGGATGAAATAGTCGCGAATAAACTCCTCGCGGTGAAACAATGGAAGCTGGGCATTGGACTGACTAAAGTAGATTTGGAGAAACTGGAGCGCCGTGGGTTTCGGAGGCAAAACTGCCGGCACCACGCCGGTTTCTAATTCGAGGGTTTCCTCAACCCTTGGTACCTCCTTTTTCGTGGTGGTTGTCTTTTGCTGTACCTTGACTGCCGTGCTTATCAACTTCGAAAACGCAATCAGATTGGGACCATCGGCGGTGTGGCCATTCCTGATAGCAGGTAGGGGGACTGGCCCAGATGCTGATGCTGATGCTGGTGCTGCTGCTGGTGCTGGTTGTGCTGCTGCTGGTTGTGCTGGTGCTTCCTCTTCACACGCAATACCCCTATTCGAGTGCATGAGCAACTGCTCCTCCAACTCCGCCACCCGCAGCTCCAAATGCACAATATACGACCGGGGTATTTCCCTGCCCGTGGCGGCATCCACCCCGACACACTCGGCATTGTTTTGTTTGCATTTTGTACACTGAGGAAACTTTTGGTCGCACTTGATTTTTTTGGTCCGGCACCGCTTGCATGCCGCAATGGCCCTCAGAATCGTGGGGGTCTCGGGGTAGTTTAGCTTTTTCCTCTTTACCCCTGGCTTGTTCTCTGTGACTGGTGGTGGCGACTCGGACATGTTGGTTGTGAACCTACCCTACCTGTTGATAAGAAGATGGCCTTTGTTTTTGTTTTTGTTTTTGTTTTTTTTTTGATTTAATGTGTTCTGTGTTTTTTTCTTGGTTCTTTCTCCCCTTGTCTTTCTGGCAACCGTTGGCTTGTGACTTGGACTGGGCAAGCAAAGCAAATACTTTATTCATTTACACAAACTGAGCAGCAACTACAAACGACAACTTTTTTTGGTCAGTTCACCCCTTCTCCTTCTCCTTCTCCTTCCATCAGTTGACGTGCTTGATTGGGACCAGGTCCAACTTGTACTGGCCAACCAACCTGGGGATAAACACCTCGTAGCCGGTGGTGGGCGAGTCGTAGTTGTTGGTCTCCGCCTCGACCCGAAGGGTTGTCACCAATGTGTCTGGGTACAATGGGTACTTGATATTTCTCTGGTCCGCCTTTTTATCCTTCAAGTGGTCGGCACCAACCTCGTCGTTTTCAAACACCGGCTGGGGGAATTTGCGCCACACCTGGTCTCTATCCTCCTTGACCAACTCGCTGTACTGCGACTGCTTGGCAATAATCAAGTCGGACCAGTTTCTCTTGTTCAAAAACTGGTGATTGTCCCTGGCGCCCCCGTCAACGTCCTTGATAAACAATGGCACAACATCCTCGTCCGTGTCGCGATTAAACCGGTGGATGCCGCTTCTACGGTTCAACAAGCTGGCCATGGCATCGGGCGGGGGCGCATTGATTATGGCGCTGCTGATAACATTGAACATCAACCGCGGGTCATACTCTGGGTTCTCGCTAATGTCGTCGTTGATCTCACTAATGTCCTTGCCCTCCAACATGTGCATGTGGGGGTGGTGGTGCCACTTTGACTTGGTGCGACCAATGCAGCACAAGTGAACGTCTCCAGACAAGATGGTGATTCTCACGCCCTTGGAGGCGCCAAACTCCAACAACTCCTTGATCAAGCGGTTGCGCTCCAGTTTGTGGTGCTTGGAGCACCAATGGTCGTTCAAGTCGTCCAACACCTCAATGTCGCCGTCAAAGTCATTCACGAGACCCTTGTTGATGACGTTTTTCTGCGCGAGTTTTCTCAATGGCGACATCACGGTGGATGTCAAGAGCCACTCGAGCCACACTAAACGCGGGTAAAAGATGGGCACGCCCAACATAACCAACAAGTGCTTGGTCTCTGGCGCCAGACTGATTTCCCGGTCCAACCGTTTGAAAATGTTGGCATAGGTGCTGGGGTCGCAGATTTGCTTGAGCTTGCGTTCAGTACGGCAATCGACCCCAACCACCGAGATCTCCTTGCCCAATCTCAAAAAGGTGGAGTGGTTTCTTTGTGTGATAAACGGGCCCGGTTTGGACCCCAAGATCCACGATGGGTCCGACTCGTGCAACTTTTCGTCGGGGTTCACCTGGTGCTGAAACAACATGTAAAACTTGTACGCCACATTACCAACGGCGGAGAAGACGGGCGATGCCATGGTGCTGTCGTGGTAGGAGCCAAACCCATCGATAATGTCGTGGTCGTCAAAGATATTGACCGAGGGGATCTGGGACATTGACAAGGGGAACAAACTCTCCAAGCACGAACTATTTGTGCCCTTCCAAAACCCCTTGCCAAACCAGTCCATATAGTGCTTCAAATAGAAATCGTGAAACTCGCGAATGGTTTCGTCACTGGCGGGGAAATGCCACTTTTTCACCGGGTTGTGTATCTTGGTCCATTCCTGGAGCTTCTTGCTGTGTAGCTTGATGGCGTCACAGTAGATTTGGTCGCCGCCGCCAAGCATGACGTGGTAGTGCTGGTCCTTGTGCCTTTTCAACACGTCGTACCAGAGCGACGACTTGTACTCCTTGGCATTGGTGCCGAGAGAGAACCCGTTGCACGAGAAGGAAATGACATTCATTGACTGGTCAACGGCGGGGATGTAAAACTGAAACGATTTCTTGGCGTGCTTGTTGATATAGTACTCGACTTTTTGCTCCACATTGGTCAAGGTCAATTCGACAGTGTATCGGAAAAACGAGTACCCGTCTTGCTCATAGTACTTTGTCAGCTCAAACTGGCCGGTGGAAAAGTCGCTCTGGTGCTTGTGCCTGGCGTCGGCGGGACCAACCTTGTACGTGACTGGAGGACCAACGTCGTCTGGCGAGTCCTTGACGACAAGGGCGATTGAGCCTCGGTACGTGGGCCCGTTTTCCAAGGTGCCGGCCAAGCGCAAGATGGGGCCACAGGTGACATTGTACTCCCCTAGCTTGTCGGTCTCGTCGTGGGGCCGGTCCAGGGGCGCCTGTTCTCCCGAAAGCTCATTGATTCTCTTGTACTCGTCCAATGGGATGGGGTCGTACCATGCATCGTCAGCAGTCGAGGTGGTCATGTTTTGAGGGCAGTATTTTCCTTTATCTTAATTTTTTGATGGGTATGGAACCTTTGCCAAGGGATAAAAACAAAAAAAATTGTTTTGCGTTTCAGTCGCCGAGGAACTTCTGTTGTTGTTGTTGTTGTTGTTGTTGCCGCTGCTGCTATTGTTTGTCGTTTGCTATACTAGCCGCCCGCCTTTCCCCCCATACAAAAGAAAAGCTGTGCAGCGCTGGACAATTTTTCCCGTGTGATGAAATAGCAGCGAATGACATCATTGTGAAATGTCAGGACGGGAAAAGAGTGAGGAGGGAAGGTGGGAGGGAGGAAGGAGGGAGGCAATTCCACAATGGGAGAGACCACACCGGGGCCTTCTCTCCGCATTGAAAGCACAGTGTACTCCACATTCAACCACATTATCCCAGCACAATTCCCCCCTTTATCTTGCATCTCATCTCATCTCCTCCCTTTTCCCTCTTGGTTTGTTCTCCGCATTCAACAATAAAAAGTGACCCAAATACAGCATTATTACGTAATTCCTTACATAATCTGCACGTGATAAGGTTGTTGCCCAAATATTGTTTTTCTTCTTTTGCTTCTTGTCAAGTTGTCACATTGTCCCATAGCGTGGCTTACTCAATTTTACGAGTCACTTGTTTGGACAAAAATTGGCCAGAGTGGCTTTGAACTTTTGAAAGCGCCCGCCTTAGAGCCCACCCTATGGAAAGGTGGGCCATGTATAATTTTAAAAGGACAACGTGGACAGTTTATGTATATCGTAAGTCTTGGCTTTTGTCTTTTCACTGCTCCCCCTGCACACCCACGTTGGTTTGGATTCTGGGTGTAGTACTCTCGATTTTTGCTTGTCGTAATCTGGGTGGCAAGACAAAGAAATAACAAAAAGAACATGGGACTGGACGGGGGATCCCAGAATTTAGCACAATCAAGATGGCGATGCTTTCCGGGCTATGCTGTTTTCGAAGCTTGCTCTTTCGTTAATCCCGCTCACCTTATCGCCTATGCCCAGCATTTTGTTTAATAGAGAATGCTTTCTTGGCTCTCTCTCTCTCTTTTTTTTGATTTTGTGTATATTGCTCTGGCAAATAGCACACAACACGGCATATACGGGTTGTGGTTGCGGTTGTGGATGAGGAGAATTTCATAGGGGATTAGACTACACCGCCTTGCCTCCCACCCGGCCTTTCCTGCTCTGTACGATCTGCAAATACAGGGGCAAATATGCTTTACCCTGCACATGCCAGGGAAAAGACAGAAACAAAGACAGAAACAAAGACAGAGACAAAGACAAAGACAGAGGCAGAGGCAGAGACAGATACAAAGCCACAGAGATGGCCGTCAGGTGAGCCCAGCCATACATATGCTTTTTTTTTTTCTTTCTTTCTTTCTTTCTTTCTTTCTTCTGTGTACCATCAAGAAAGGGGTACACGCAAACGGAGTATTCCCTTGCTCTCTCCCACAACACCACTATTCTCTCCTCCCATCTCCCCCACCATCCCCGTCACTTGTGTGGGGCTATGCTGGTAAGAACTGCTTCTCTGCTACCAACTGATTCAAGGTTTTCTTTCCCCAGCTTTTTCTTGGCGCATTAGAATCGAAACAACAAAAAAAAAAAAACAGAATTGGCCACGCACGACTCAAAGACTAATATTTCCCCTTTCCGTCAGCCCTCCCTCTCCCTGCCTCTGCCTCTGCCTCTGCCTCTCCCTCTTTGCTATTGTTTATATATCTCCCCACTTTCCCCCCACGTATTGTCTCTCACGTTTGGTGTTGTTACTGGAAAGGTAGACCCAGGTTGCTACTTATCTTTTACTTGTTTGTCTATTTCTTTCCACCACACGTCTACTCCCCCCCCTGATACTTACCCGTGGCAGCCAGTGCATATATATATATATACATCCCACAGCAACAGCAACAGCAGCAGCAGCAGCAACAATAGCATCCACCAATAGAAGCCAGCCGTACTTTTTCCTCACCTCAACTCCACCACCGATTGGTTTGTTCTTTTCTAGTGCATCGCTCAGATTATGACAACCTTGCTATCCCAACATGAGAGCACCACCACCACCACTGGCACAGGCACCACCACAGGCATCACCACAGGCACCAACAACAGCACAAACACTCACACAGCTGAAAACATTTCAGAGCCATGTCTCAGCGACGAGGGCCGTGCCGGCCCCATAGACAAGGCCGCGCTAGAGAGCCACATTCCCCGCTCCAAGTTCTCCCGCCGCGTTTCGTTCAACAACTTGAGCTCAGAGGACGACTCTGATGTTGTCGTTAACCAAGCCATCTATAACTTGGGGTCACCCAGCTATACCCCATCGTCGTCACTATTCAACAAGCCGCATTCATTGAGCACACCCACCACCACCAGCAACAACAGCAACAGCAGCAACAACAATGCTCAATTCAATAGCCTGGACTTTTCCTTGTTCACCAACCCGGGCCAAAAATTGACAACTGCTCCCAGGAGGAAAAAGTTGAAGCTACCTGAACCGCCAGCCAAGTCGATTTTGAAAAACAGAGTGCTGGAGCAGCAACTCCGGTATAACGCCATGCACGGCGACATTAAGGAGGCCACAATCAACTACCACCAAGAAGAAGAGGAGGCTGCAGACGAGGAGGAAATTGAGCATGAGCAGGATGAAAACAACAACAATAATAATAACAATGCTGACGAAAATGGTCGTCGTGCTAGTTTGGGGCTGGTTCCTCTGTCTGGCTCAGCGAATGCAACCCCGCGACGCAAATCGTATGCCGGCATGACTGACGAAGAGTTGATGGCATTGGACCCGCAGTTTCAAACCACGCGGCCAAAGACGGACATGGACAAGTTTAAGTTTGACAATCAGCAAACATACTACTTGTCGCTGGGTAGAAGAGGATCCGCCACATTGGCCAGTACCCAGCTAATCAAGAAGCTCGGGTACCCCACGTCCAACGAAAACAACTACAAGTCCATCAGTCTCACTGTCAAGCACGACGAGTTTGACACTATCCAGTACAACCGCACCATATTGTCGGTCATTTCCGGTAGAAGACACTCGTGGAACTCGCTCGACTGGTTGTTTCTTATTGGAGACGATATTTTGCACCAGACATTTCTTATTGATGGCGACTATTTGATTGTGGGCGCATTGATTCCGATCCAGTTTGTCAAGGAGTACAATAGCAAAAAGAGGAAACGGAGTCTTGAAGACGTGCTTTACCACAAGTGCACCCGGTTGTTGAATTATTTATTGTCCTACCTCGCCAAGCTCAACCTCAAGTTGAAGCTCACGGTTGAGTTTGTGGTTGATTCGGACGAGGAGGAGAATGGCGCCCACAAGTTTTTGCATGGCGAAAAGTATACATTGAGAAACTTGTACAAGCAATACCAGCCAAACTTGATTGTGGTGGGCAACAAGTCGTCAAACTTGAATTTCAAGTACCCCATCAAGATGAAGAAGCTGGACCACAAAGAGTACTTGATAAAGTTGTCGTCGTATATCCTCAAGTACTCGCCGGTGCCGGTGATTCTTGTGGGCGACCACTTGGCGCGCCAGCTGGAGTATGGCGAGCGTGCCACCAGTTTTAGCAAACCAGTGCCCACCATCACCTTTAACGAAGCGGCCATTGCCCCGCAAAAGTCCAACTCTACTTCGTCCATTGAGTCGACCATTGAGCCCATTGAGCCCTTTAACCCCACCGAGCTCACGGAGGATGCGGTGAGGAGGAGAGGGTTTGAGTCGTGTCTTGCCTCGCTCAATACCATCCCCTTCAACTCGCCCGAGAGGTATAAGCTGTGGATTGTGGCCATTTCAGACAATGCCCACGCTGCCGCCACCAACTATATAACGGCGATCAACTCCAAGGACGACAGTATCCCCATTGACGACAAGATCCACGCCATTTACCGGTCGCAGACGGGGAGCGCGTCAAACCATTCTGGCGGCGGCGGCGGGGGCGGCGGGGGCGCGTTGCACAATAACCACTCGAGTGACGATTTGCACAATACCCGGATCTACAAGGTCAAGAGTTTGATTTCGGTTGAAGATGACGAGGAGGTTAAGCGGCGCAAGGAGGCGAGGCGCAAGGCGAGGAAGGAGAGTGTGGCTTTCCAGGCAACAAAGAGCAATGATTCGCTGAAGAGCAGTTTGAGCGGGAATAGTTTGTCCAATGACGATAAAAAGACAAAGAAGCGATCGTTTTGGCAAAAGATTGGATTTAAAAAGGCTTAGCTTGGAGCTTAGAGCTTAGGACTCAGGGCTTTGTATATTTATTTTGAGCAACAAAGTATATCAATTTTTTTGGTGGTTGGTGGGAGTCATCCTGGTTGCGAGTCACAAGTGTGGCTCTCTCCCAACACGGACGACTCCCCTTTTTTTTCCCTCATGTTGCAATCTGATAAGATACAAGAAATCACAAAGGGAGACTCTCTCATCTCTTCTGTAACCACCACCACCACCACCACCACCACAATGTCCATACCCCTCTTGCCTCTATTCCCACCCGAGATCATCGACCATATCATCAGCTTTATCCCCCTCCATTCCCAAGCGCTCCTCATAGACATCCCATTGTTCCGGCCCTTTGTTTCCAGCCGCCTTTTACAAAGCGTGTCGGTTGTGCGTGGAGGTGAAGAGGGGGTTGTTGATCCGCTCACGGCCAACCACACCGAATACACGGATTTCACTCCTATAAAGGATGCACCAGCTTCTATGGCATGGGGAACCGGGATGGGCATTCCCGGCCCGGTTGTGTTTTGCAACGTCAAGAGTTTGATTCATGCCGTGGACCAGTATGGCACTTACCCCCAGCACATTTACTTTTCCGACCATTTATTGTTTTACGTGGCCATCAAGGCAAGACGCGCGATTGTGGAGCAGGCGAGCAAGATACACGTGCAGCTCCACTGTCCCAACCTCTACGATCGCGAGAAATGGAGAGTGGTTGTGGATGAGGTATGCGCCATGCCATACAACACCACAACGTTGGCAGTGATAAATATCCCCATTGAGCGGGCGCAGCTTGGGGACCGGTTACAAGAGTTGGTGTACCATGGCCATTCGCGGCGTTGTGTCGATGCATTCAATTCGTTGACCAATTTGAAAAAGTTGACCATTGGCAAGAGCAGCCTTGACGGCACCGAAGTGGCGCGCTTGCCCGACAGTTTGGAGTACTTGGACCTCTTTCAGTTGGAGTTGGGGGCCGGTTACGTGAAACTACCCTTGGAGTTGAGGGAGCTTGTGGTGCTGATCACACCAAATGCTTCCCACGACGCAGAAATCCCCTTCAAGTTGTCGTTTGGCGACGCACCTCACCTCGCCAAGATCAAGCTCCTGCTTTTGGAATTGTCAAGCTTGTCGCAATTGACACTCCCGGCCGGATTGGAGGAGTTGCATCTCAGCGGGTGTCGCAACCTTTTCCTGTTGGACACGCTCGAAAAGTACCACAACTTGCGGCGCCTCGAGTGGTCGGGGGCATTGCTCTCTCCCAGCCTCTACACATCCCTCCAGCAATGGCCACCGGGGCTACAGACCTTGATCATTGAGGGGTTCAATACAAACACACCCATGGTGTTGGACATTCTCGTACGGACCATGCCGTGGTACTTTCACCGCAACTATGGCGTGTGCACCCTCCGCGTGGGCAACGAGTTTTGTCTCCCCCCGCTGGTTACCACCTTGGTCATCAAGGACTGCCGCCATGTCGAAATCGATTGCTTGAGCTGGGAGTTGCCCCCCAATTTGCAGCGCTTGACTCTCCTGAACTTGGGCGGGTTTGTGCACCCATTGGCATGTTTGCACCTCCCAGACACGCTCGCAGAAATTGACTTTACATCCATGAATGTGAGGAGTATAGATGGCGTGCAGTTTCCCTCAAACTTGTCGAAATTGCACCTTGATGATAACCGGGTGCACCAGATTAACCACACAAACATGGCCCAGTTGCAAAGTCTCGCCACATTGAGCATCACGGGAAACCCATTCTCTCTGAGTGACGCGTTTGCCCCCAGTTTGCCGGCGAGTTTGACCTCCATCACGTTGGGAAGCGATTTGACCGGGTTGGGCCCATTGCCGTGTCCGCGCTTAAAGTCGTTAAAGTTGCCGCACCTGGTGCGCAAAAGCTCGCAGTTGCGGCTCCACGACAATATTGAGAGCTTGACAATCGAGGGCGAGTTTGTGTTTGACGACAATGAGTTTCGGTTGCCTATTCGGCTCAAGACATTGACTGCGCTTGGGTTGCGGCTGGTGGATATTTCCAGCACGGCGTGGTTGGAGAACTTGCCCCCGGGGTTACAGATCCTCAAGTTGGGTGCCGCCAGCGCCGCCGAGGGGGGCGTTATAGCCGCCGCGGGGATGGGCCCCGTCCGGCTCCCGGCTGATTTGCGGGTGCTCATGTTGCGCAATCTCAACTTGTCGCATAACCAATTTGAGAGGCTTGATTTCAGTTACTGCTCGCGACTAGTTCGCTTGGATATAGTTCAGGGGTGTGTTTCCGAAATTGACTTGTCGCAGTTGCCCAAATCGTTGAGGTTTATCTTTTTGGAAAACTTGCAGCTTCGGGATATTATTGGCTGTTTTTCTGCTTGTTTCCCCCAGCTCCACGTTTTGAGCTTGCAGCAAAACAAGTTGGGGGTGGCGTTTCTGCAAAGGCAATTGAGGTTACCGCCACATACCAAGATTCTCCAACTACAGCGGTGCAAGTTGACGCGCCTTTTTGGCTTGGACCTTTCTGAGTGCTGCGAGTTGCTCAATGTTGACGTACGCGGCAACCTGAGGATGGACCCGGCCCAGGTGGCGCAGATTGCCCGCACATTGTGTGCCGTTTCGCCCAATTTCAAGGGCATCTATGTGGACAGTCGCATTATGACCCAGGAGCTTCGACTCATGCAGTACACTGGTGTTGTGGGTGTACGGCATATGGATGGCGACAAGCGCAATCAAAAAGAGTATTCACTGGTCTACCCGTCCTATACAGGAGGGACCGAAGTGGAACAAGAGTCGGATGACGAGTTGTAGTTTTGCTTTATATATATATGGTAACCCCTTTCTGTGGTAGCGTTAGACATTTGATCCTGGCACGCCAGGGAAAAAGGAGGAGGGACAGGGAAAAGGAGGATGGGGAAAAGGAGGACAAAAAAAAGTATATCTCAATCCCCCCCCACAAACACACTACCAACTCCTTGTAATGATGACAATGTTTCGGCGACACCCCTTTTCAGCCAGGCCATTGCTTAGACCCGCTCGCTTGTTCAAAAGAACTTATGCCACGAGAGACGCCGGTGACTCCCCCTTTGACCACATTGCCCAGTTGCAAGTGAAGCGGAACTCTCGATGGGTCAATTGGAAAACCACCACCTTGTTTCTCCTTGCCGGGGGCTACTTGTCCTACAGCGAAACCCTTTTCAACTGGTATGAACAGTTTACGGCGCTGGACGAGACGGGTCCGCAGAGTGAAGTCTTGCCCATGCAATTGGAGTACAAGCTCAAAAACTTGCCCATCTACCAGGAGCTCGCGCACCCCAAAAACGCGCATCAATGGTACAAGTTGTACAGCTGGGAGAACTTGGATCGGAACGTGTTGGACAACAAGCATGTTGTCAAGACCCAGGACGAGTACCACGAGCCGACATTGACCAACCAAACGCTCGCCAAACCGGGTGGGATATTGATCAAGCCGGTGATTTTCCACAATGTCGAGACTGACGAGGGCGTCACTATAGTGCACGCCGGGTACCGGTTGTGCGGGTACCCCTTTATCATCCACGGCGGGATAATAGCGACGTTGCTCAACGAGACGTTCAAGAGAAATGCGTCGTTGTCAAAGTATACCCGGTCAAACTTGAAGGACGATTTCAAGGTTGAGAACTTGACGATAAATTACAAGAGACCCACGTTTGCCAACCAGTTTTTGGTGGTCAAGACCAGGATGAAGGAGGGTCCTGAGAATGATTTGCAGACGGTCAATTTGGAAAGCACGATTGAGACTGCGAGCGGCAAGGTGTTGGTAAAGAGTCTGGCATTGTTGCATGACACGGGGAGGGCAACCAACAGGATCAAGAGCCAGGAGGAGGAGAAGAAGAGGGACAAGGGCAAGTGGTGGTGAAATCTGTGACAATGAGAGAAAGAAAAAAAAAAACAAAGTTGAAGCAAAGAGAGGATGGGAGGAAGTGTGGGACCAGATCCTGGTTGTGTTTAGTGATTTAGCGCAGCTGATGAGTTTGTATCCAAGGCAGGAGGAAGGTCAAATGGCCTCCCAATGCGACATTTTTAAAAAATTTCCAGATCTAGTTGTGTATTATTTTGGAAAAGGGTGTTTTTGATTTTGGTTTTGGTGTTGGGTGTTGGGTGTTGGGTGTTGGCTTGTTGTTTTGCATGCTGATTTGCATGCTGTTTTGTGTTGCTTTAGTCAGAGGCGAACGTATGAGTCAGAGGCGAGTCGCGAGGCGATTTGTCGATGAGGCAAAGCCAATTGACCAATGACTATTAGCAATTGGCCACTTTTCGGCTAACAGTATCCACTGCTTTGTTATTGCTGTTTGTTTGTTTGGTTGTCTCTGTGTTTGTTGATCTCTTTGTCTCACTTTGTGTCTCCTGGCGTATTTAGCCGAGTCTCTTTTAGTAGGCAATTTCTTCTTTTCGTTTCTTTTCTTTCTTTCTTTCTTTCTTTCTTTCTTTCTTTCTTTCTTTTCTCTCCTTGCTTTGCCTCGTCCTTTCGCTTCCATCGTTTGGATGGAAAAGACTATTAGGTGTACAGAAGATGTTTCAAGAAAGAAGTCACCAGGGTGATGCAAGCAAATGTATTGTTTTCCTGCGTGTGTCTTTTTTTTTTGGCTGGAGAAGGAAGGTTAAGATGGGGCGGGCAGGGTAAACGGGCAAGGGGGCAGGGACAGATGACAGGGGACAAGGGGCCAAGTCTGTGTGTCTTTGGCTATACTTAAATCTCTAGGACTAAGCTGCAACCTACGTGACCTCATCGCCAAGAATATATCCACGGATAATTCTACCTTTTCGTAGTTACATCGATCGTGTGCATGTTCCGCGGCTAAGCTCTAGTTGGTGTATATCCCTGGAGCAGGAGATAACGCAGGAGATGCCTCTGAACGTTGGCCGGATTTGCGTATTTCCATTTATTATTATTATTCTCCAATGGGTTTCTGCACATGTTTGCCGTTTGTTCTGGAAGCTGAACCCTGGATGTGTAAGCAGTTTCGTGTCTAGAAACGCACCTGCTTTCTATGTTGTGGCCATGGCAAAGCAGGAGTAAGAGCAAGGGAAACAACTCCAGGGGGAAGATGCTCAGGGTCTAGAATGTCTGTCTAGTAGGTCTGTCGGACGTCACAGGCTCCACCCTCGTGCACTCCTGCTGTAACAGACCACCCATTATCAGCTCAGCACCCCCCAACAGCACCCCCTTCAGCCGCGGCATAAAATTAACGGATATAGACAGACAAATGGATCTGGGGTGTTGTCACTTGGTTCAAGATGGTTGAGATATGGCTGTGAATTTCTATTCTATTATTTTTTTTAATATGATTATTATTTTTTTCTTTCTGTGCTGCTTCCTTTGCTTCCTGAATGAAATAATAATAGAACAGTGTCAAGGGAATGACTCTTTTGTGTAAACATGGACAAATGTCTCTTGGTGGCGGTGGTGGCGTTTAATCAGCCCGCCTGAGTTGGTGAAGGTTTCCTTGGTGTGCATAGTGACAGCTGCGGCTAAAGGTGAGGGCAGTAGATTTGTGATTGTCGGCTCCAATTGCCAATTCCCATCTTGTGTAAGGACCACTATTTTATTTTTTTTTTCCCTTAGTCAATAGTTACGATACTTGGGATTGGCCATCTCATAATATTTTGTTTTGTTTTTGTCGCATCTGCATGGTATCATCAGTTATCGAGCAGGGGGTATGGAAAAGAGATGTGGTCTTTGATGAGCTGTATATGGACTCGGCAAGTACTGCAAAGGAGGGAGTGTCACCCCTTTTGCATTGAACAACTCCACACCTTCCACGTCATGCAATGCAAAAGACTTTTGCAGGAATAGTTGTACCCGAAAATTTTTTGCAAAATTCCAAAGAAATTGCTTGCTTATGATAACAACCATGTTTTGACCTTGTTCAACCGCGTGTAGTTGGAAGCAGGGCATTGGCACAAACGTATATGGGTAATCCTTCTATTAATAGGTATCAGCATACAAGTTGGTAGCGCAGTTCTTTCCTTGCACACGACCTTTGTTTACGAAATTATTTCCATGTACACAGGCAAAACTGAACAATCCATCGGGCCACACCACCAAACCCGCAAAATGAGCCACATCAACAAAGATGTTTCAGAGGAGCCAGCTATAGTACCTCAAGTGCATGAAGCTGGAGCAATTGACCAGCATGAGGAGCAGGAGCAACAACAGGAACAACAACAGGAACAACAACAGGAACAACAACAAGACCACCACACCTACTCGACACGGTCCAAGGAGAGAAAGAAGGAAAAAGAGTTGGAACTCAAATCAAAACTAAAACAACAGGAGCACAACGTTGTCGTCCACCCACGCTTAAAGGCGGTCCCCTTCAAGGAGACCGACTTGCACCGCGCCAGCTTGCCGCAACCGAGCCAGGTAGCCACCGTGGCGGGCATCCCCTTTTACCAAGTCGAGGATATCCCCTTGAACAAGCGGGGGTTCAAGTACAAGCATTGCCGCCCCAACCCGGACTTCAAGTCGACGTTGTACGCCACCACCGACACTCCCCCCTACAGCGTGCGCACGAGCACATTTGACGGGTCGAGCGGGGTGCTATACAGCCACGACCGTCTGACCATCACCACGGCACAAGGGTGGAGGTCGGCCAGGACCAATGTGGGCATGCGCGAGGGGAGCTACTACTTTGAGTTTTGCATCTTGCAAGCTGACGCTGAAAAGGGCAGCCACGTGAGAATTGGGGTCGGGAGAAGGGAGGCGAGCTTGGAGGCGCCCGTGGGGTTTGACGGGTACAGCTACGGGCTCAGAGACGTTGATGGGCAGTTTATGACCATTAGCAGGAAAAAGGGGTTGGGCATTGAGGGCGGGTTCAAGACCGGTGATGTGATTGGGTTTTTGGTTGAGTTGCCCTCGTTGGATAGGCACAAGGCGGCGGTGGCTGAGTTTGCCGACGCCAAGGCCAAGGAATACGGCGGTGGTGCTGCTGGTGCTGCCGCTGAGCACCGCGAACCGGAACCCAAGAGAAGGCGGCCACGGAAAAAGCTGGAAAGTATCCAGGACAATGAGCCGTTCAACGAGTGGGGCAACATTGTGCGCGACCAGATCCCAATCAGGTACAAGAATGCCTTGTATTACGAGCAGTACGAATACACCACTACCAAGACAATGGACCATTTGCTCAACCCAGTCACGGTGTTTGGCGAAAAGGCGGTGGTGGAGATGGACGACAAGACCAAAAACATCCCCACCATCCCCGGCTCCAGGATACGCGTGTTCAAAAATGGCGTTGCCCAGCCCAACAGCATCGAAAACTTGTACTCGTACCTCCCCACCAGCTTTGAAACCCACGAGGACACAATCAACCTTGGGCCAAACTTGAAGCAGCAGCAGAACCCAAATTACAGAAACACCGACGATGGCACGTTGGGTTACTACCCCATTCTTTCCTCGTTTCAACAGGGCGTGGTGCGTCTAAACCCAGGGCCCGATTTTGCCTACCCCTTGCTGGGAGATGATGGAATCAAACCCTTGAGCGCGAGGTACGACGAGCATGTGGTGGAGGAGTGGTACTGGGACATTATCGACGAGGTCGAGGCACAGTATTTAGATAGTTTCGACATAATCTAACAAACCACCTTTTCCGGGTCCGGTCCCACGCGTACCAACGCCGACGGCTCGTGCGATACGTTGTTGATCCGGCAATACACGTCGTGGCACCGGCGGTGGAAACTCAAAGTGGAAGAAGAAGAAGGAGGGGAAGAAGGGGGATGTGGAGGGGACGCGACGTATACGTACCCCATGGTGACAATGTCCTTGCACTGCTGACACGCCAATATTCTTCCGTCGTTGCCAAATCTGTCGTACAAGTACGGCTTTAGCTCACAAAGCGATCTGATTGAGAGCACCAACCGGGAGTCGCGTGTGAGGTCGAACCAGCCGTCGTCGATCAATTTGTCAACAAGCACGGCGGCGTCGGACAAGGTTTTGCTGAGCTGGGCCGCTATGCGTTGGTGGGCATTCACCCTGCCAATGGAGAACTGGTAGTTGCTGGCGTCAACAATGTCGTCAACAAGCGCCGTGATCAAGAGCAACTCGGGCACCGTGTAGCTGGTGCTCAGCTTGATGATTTCGTCAGGCTGGGTATTGACAAAGACAAAGTACAAGTCGCCCGTTAGCTCGTGTTTCTTGCGGTCGATTTTGAACCCTTGCTCGGATATTTTCATATTGATGTCGGCAATGTATTGGTCGAGTAGTTGTCTCAGTGCTGGTTGTGGCGGAGACTGTTCGTGCTCGTCATCTGCGTGTTCTGGTTCTTCTGGTTCTTCTGGTTCTTGTTGCTGCTGTTGCTGCTGCTGCTGATGAACCACCAATCTTGAGTAAATCATTTCAAACGCAGAAAACAACTCACCATGTTCGATATACCTAAGCGATCGTATGTATGTGAGTAGCACTCTGTGTGCTTCGCTATATGCCATGACTGTTGTTTGTTGCTACACCTTTGTTTTTGTTTTTTTTTTGTTCCGCGCAGAATCGTTTGTGTTGAAACAAAATCTCATTTTACAAATTTAGGTGCAAAAGCAAACCACTGATTAGCCGCTGAGATATAACAACAACAACAACAACTACTACTACTACAACAACAATGAAACGGCAGTTGATATTCACCTTAGTACTAGTATTGGCCAAGGCCGCGTTGTCCAACGCCCCTCCCACCCTGCTCTTTGACGACAGCGACTATGAGATCGAACGGTGTAACCCAGTTAAAGACCCCCGTTGTCTCGCAAGCAACGAAGCGTTGGGGACTTCCATCTTTGAATCATTCACCGAGGGAACCAAATACTTTTCCATTTCGAGCTGCAGAAGCGGCATCAAGTTTGACCCCACCGGGTTGCTGTTGACCATCAGCAAGGAGTACGAAAACCCCACCTTGGTCTCGAGCTTCTACATCATGTACGGCAAGGCGGAAGCCGATATCAAGGGGGCCAGAGGCCAGGGAATCATTAGTTCGTTCTACTTGCAGAGCGACGACTTGGACGAGGTGGACATTGCCGAGGTGTTTGGGGGCAACCCATATGAGTACCAATCAAACTTTTTCATCAAGGGCAATGTCTCAACCTACGATCGGCTGGTTATGCACGGAATGCCGGTGTCCCCGTTGAATGAGTTTCACCGGTACGGGTTGGAATGGACGCCCGACAAGATTGTGTGGACCCTTGACGGGGCGGTGGTGCGGGTGTTGAAGGCGCGGAACCGGCATGGCGGGTTCCCCAGCTCTCCGAGTCTTTTAAAGTTCTCCCTCTGGTCCGGCGGTGATGCCGCCAATGACCCCGGGACCATTGCTTGGAGCGGCGGGGCCACCAACTACAAAGAGGCGCCATTCACCATGATGGTGAAGAACTTGCAGGTACAGGACTACTCCACCGGCGACTCGTACTGCTATGGCAATCTTCATGACGGGACGTGGTTGGGGGTGACATCCAAGAATGGCAAAATATATGAGGGCAAGAAGCCGCAGGGAAAGACCAAGACGGAGGTTGAGACAAAGGTGGAGACCAAGACAGAGGCGGAGACCAAGACGGAGACCAAGGCGGAGGCGGAGACCAAGACGGAGACCAAGACAGAGACGCCGCAACCTTCATTCAAGAGAGTCACCAAGGTTACGAAAACAGTCACCCGAACCCGAACCAAGAGCAAAACCAGGGCCACCAGGCTGCCTGTGGTGACATCCATAACAAAGACCAAAACGATTGCTGCCACCAAGTTGTTGGGAGAGATTTCTCACAAAAAGACCATTGTCACCAAGAGCTTGTACGAGATTCCAGCCAGTACCAACTGGACTGGCGACACCATCACGGCCGACACACCCACTCCCACAGCGGTTCCCGTCTTGGAAACCGAAACCAGCAACTTGGAACCATCATTGGATTTTGCCGGGACACTCGACAGCGGAACCGCGGTTACCCACTATAATACCACGTGCAGTCCATCAACTACTCCCAATAAGTTTATCCAATATGAGGAAGAAGAAGAGGAGGGGGGTGGTAGTGCAGGTGATGATGATGAAGTTGATGATGATGATGATGATGATGATACAAACAACAATGGCAAGGGCAAGGGCAAGAGCAATGGCAAAAGCAATGGCAAGGGTCAAAACAATGGCAAGAGCAAGAACAAAGACAAGTCCAGCGGTGTTGGCAGGCTCATCTCTGCGTCTCTCATAGTCATAATAGTCGTGGAGATTGTCATTGTGGTGGCATCATTCTAGAGCTGTACGTTTTGAGGGAGGCTGGATGGTGGATCACGGGCCTCCCCCCCTCCCCCCTCATGTGTAGCAAGTAGATATAACCGGAGTAGATCAAAAACAAAGAAGTAAGCCCTGATAATAACAAAGTCGTGTCTGGTGACGCACTTTCGGACACCATTGAAACGAAGCTGGGCGCAATAAAAAAAAATTGTTGTCGTCATCTGGTGATTCGACTGGAGAAGAAAAAAAAAAGGGCGGGAGGGAAAGGGGAGGGAAGGAAAAAAAAGATATATAGCAGAGGAGGTTTAGAGCCAGTTTGTTTTCCCCCTCCCCCTTCCCCCTTCTCCCTTTCTCCTTTCATTGAACCACTACTATACTCACACCGTTTAGCCTATCCACAATGCCGGACGGTGATGCCATTGAAAGTATGAGTTTCATCTCAATCGTCACCAACAACGCTGACAAATTCGGCAATGTTGCAAAATTCTACACCTCCTTGGGGTTCAGATTGGCCAAAGTCTTCTCGAGAATCACCAACAACGGGGCGGCTGCCGCGGCCAATAGCCCCCAATTGCACTTGGGAGTGTCCAAGGACTCGTTGAGAGAGGTGTGGTTGCAATCGTTTGCGTTACAGGACGTTGACGAGAACGGCAACCTCCGCCCCTGGCAAGAGTTGGCCGTCTACAGCGGCGACGACTCGGTGCCATTATCGGAATCCACCGTGGTGAAGATCCGCTTGTGTGGCGGCGACACCCCGGTGACAAAAGACGCTGTGCCCAAAAAGTTTGTGTTTTTCACCACCGACTTGGCGCGTATCAGGGATATATTGGACCAGAACCAGGTGCAGCACCACTCAGCGACAGAACACCTTGTTGTTGCACAAGACCCCTTGGGCAACATTGTTACTTTTGAAAACTCCCGCAACTGTTTGTGCCTGGAGTTGTACCAGTCCCCGCAGGAGTACATTGAGCGCACCACCAAGGAGATATTATCCAACAAAAAGGTGCAAACCAAGGAGATTAAAGAGGCGATTTTGGGGGGAGAAGCGCCAGCAAAGAAGAAAAAGATTGGCGTGATGACCTCGGGTGGGGATGCGCCCGGGATGAACCCGGCCGTGCGTGCTGTTGTGCGGGCCGGGATCTATATGGGCTGCGACGTGTTTGCCATCTACGAAGGGTACGAGGGCTTGGTCAAGGGCGGCAAGATGATGCGGCAGATGGAGTGGGAGGACGTGCGGTCGTACTTGTCGCTTGGAGGCACTGCTATTGGCACGGCGCGGTGCAAGGAGTTTAGAGAGCGCGCCGGCAGGTTGGATGGCGCCTACAACTTGGTGGCCAACGGCATCGATGCCTTGGTGGTTATTGGCGGTGACGGCTCCTTGACTGGTGCCGATTTGTTCCGGAGCGAGTGGCCATCGTTGATTGAGGAGCTCGTGGCCACGGGCCGGTTGACCAAGGAGGAAGTAGAGCCATACAAACACTTGACCATTGTTGGGTTGGTGGGGCTGATTGACAATGACATGTCCGGCACCGACGTTACCATTGGCGCGTTCTCGGCGTTGGAGAGGATCACCGAGATGGTGGACTATATCGACGCCACCGCCTCGTCGCACTCGCGTGCCTTTGTTGTTGAGGTTATGGGCCGCCACTGTGGCTGGCTTGCATTGTTGTCAGGGATCGCCACCGGTGCCGACTTTATCTTTATCCCCGAGAGACCGCCCAAGGCAGGGGAGTGGAAGCAGCAGTTGGCTAGTGTGTGCAAGAGACACCGGGACTATGGTAGGAGAAAGACCACGGTTATTGTTGCCGAGGGCGCCATTGACGATGAGTTGAACCCCATCTCGTCGGAAGAGGTTAAGCAAGTTTTGGTTGACCTTGGGTTGGATACCAGAATCACGGTTTTGGGCCACGTGCAACGAGGCGGCACGGCGGTGGCGTACGACAGAAGGTTGGCCACCATGCAAGGTGTCGAAGCGGTCAAGGCAGTGTTGGAGTTGACGGCCGACACGCCGTCGCCCATGATTGGGGTGTTGAAGAACAAGATTGTTCGGTACCCGTTGATGGATGCGGTCAAGCAGACCAAGGCCGTTGCTGAGGCTATTGAGAACAAGGACTTTGACCGGGCCATGAGCTTGCGAGACGCCAACTTTTACGATGCCTACCGGTATTTCAAGGCCATTACCATCCACGACGACGGCAGCCGGCAACTACCAGAGGACCGGAGATTGAACATTGCCGTGGTCCATGTGGGCGCCGCTTCGGCTGGGCTCAATGCCGCCACGCGGGCGGCGGCGCTTTTCAGCATATCGCGGGGCCACAACTTGTACGTTGTCCAAGACGGGTTTTCCGGCTTGAGCAAGGGCCAGTTGAGAAAGCTCGAGTGGTTGGATGTCGAAGGGTGGCACAACAAGGGCGGTTCCGAGATTGGGACCAATAGGTCGTTGCCGCTGGAAAACTTGGGCCAAGTTGCCTTTTACTTGCAAAAATTCAACATTCAAGGGTTGTTGATTATTGGCGGGTTTGAAGCTTTTTCGGCGTTGCACGAGTTGCGCGAGGAGAAGGTGCACTACCCCATTTTCCGGATGCCCATGGTTGTTATCCCAGCCACTGTTTCCAACAATGTGCCCGGGTCCGAGTACTCGTTGGGATCCGACACGTGCTTGAACGAGTTGGTGCGGTACTGCGATGCAGTGCAGCAGTCGGCGTCGTCGAGCAGAAGAAGGGTGTTTGTCGTTGAGGTGCAGGGAGGCCACTCGGGCTACGTTGCCGCGTACTGCGGGTTGATCACGGGGGCTTTGGCCACATACACGCCCGAGTCCAAGATCAACTTGCGTGAGCTTCAAAGCGACATTGACTTGTTGTTCAAGGTGTTTGCCCGCGACCGTGGCGAGGACCACAATGGTAAAATGATTGTGCGGAACGAGCAGGCCAGTTCGGTTTACTCGACCGAGTTGATTGCCGACATTATCAAGGAGAATGCCCGGGGCCGGTTTGAGACCAGGACGGCGGTTCCCGGGCATGTGCAGCAGGGGTATACCCCCACCGCCAACGACCGGGTGGCTGCAGTCAAGTTTGTGTTGAAGGCAATGGAGTTTATCGAGGAGTGGAACCGCTGTGAGGACAAGCACGAGTTGGTTCTCAATGACGTTACCTATGAGAGACACCAGGCGGTTGTCATTGGCATCAATGGCGACACGGTTGAGTTGACCAGCGTGGGGCACTTGTACGACGAGGAGGCGGTGGTGGAGTTGCGAAAGGGAAAGACCATCCATTGGGCCGACATGGTGGAGGTGCAGGACATGTTGAGCGGGAAATCGTTGTTGAAGAAGGAGGCGGCGGCATAAATAAGTTTTATAAATAAAGTATATTCAAAGGAGAGCATAACTCCTCTCTTGTTCTTGGGGTGGCAGTAGTGTGCAGTTTGCGAAATGCTCGCTTGGTGGAGATAAGTGTCCTTGCGCCCAGGGCGTGTGCAAGCAGCAGACATTCATTATTCCAAGGACATGTCCTTCTTCGTATTTTTTCCCCCGGTGCCTTAGGGGCAT
>JAKTZW010000403.1:0-32209 GCA_030579015.1 Zhuliangozyma blackwelliae | reverse complement strand
CCTCCCCCTCCCTCTTTCTCCTCCCCTCCTCCCAACAAAAAAAATACATAGCTTGTAGTTCCACCTTCTGATACTGCACTGTGGCACTCACGGCTCGGCTGAAAAGGTTAGAGGTGAGGGTGGCAATACACAAAGTCGCAAAGCAACCTATTTTTCTTGCACCATGTTTGCACCCATATTTTGAAAGAAAATGGCCCAAAAAAAAAAAAAATTAAAATCAAAAAGATGCTTTATACATTTGCTGGGTTGCATGTAGCCCATTGGCATCCAGCCATGCTATATTTCCCCCTTTCCCCTTTCCCCTTTCCTATTTACTTGTCCAAAACTTCAAGTGCTTGGCTAGGGCGTACTTTATCGACTTTAGTATACCCGCAGTAAAGACCCCCCGTATCCCCTGCTTCAACGAGCTCACCCGGATCGTGCGACTAATAACCTTGCCAATGCTGGCCCCCAACCGGTCATCCGTGGCAATGTCCTTGATCGATTTCTCATTATAGCTCTGATAAAGCTGTTTTCGAAAGTTCAACGGCAATGTGCTAATCAACTTAATCTTGGCCGCCCCGTTCAAGTTCTTTTTGAATACCCGGTTGTCGGCGTCATTGTTGAGAATGACCAAGTAATTCCTGTGAATAAAGTACAGCACAATCGGCTCGTATAGCTTTTTGAAATGGTGCATCTGCTTGCCAACAATGTTCTTCACCTTGTTGGGATTCTCGCCACCCACATACATCCGGAAATCGCCCAAGTACGACAATCGGGTGATTTGCTCGTACAACTCCCGCTCGGTAAACTCGTTGGCGTCGGTCATGAAAATGGCCACCGTCATGGCATTCTTCAAGTTGTACTGGTTGAGAAACTTTACCATATCCTTGTCCGCGTCGCCCACATCACAGTCCTTGACAAAGTTGACGGGCTTGTGTAGCCGTCCCGCGAAATACAACGACGACCACTCACTGAGATCCACAAGGGCCGAATGGGTCGATACCACACCATACTTGACCTGTCTTCCTTTGAGGGAAACAAACGGGTTAAAGTATATGCCATACGTCCCCTGGATCATGTTTATGATGGACAACGACTTGGTGGAGTAGTGCAGGGGGTACTGCTGCAAGTTGTCGCGATGAAATGCCGAGCAGTCCTTGACGATATGGATAAAGTCCAATTGCTTGTCCAGAGCTGGCGTCGCCAACCCCTCTTTTTGGTACCCGTCCTGGGCAAGAATGCCGGACCCGTACCCAATGGAAACACTGATGGGCGACGCAAACGAATCGACAATGCTAGCCAATTGCTCCTGCTGGCGCACAAACGACTCGTCCCGGACCAATTCCTGGTTGTCGGCCCGAAAATCTTTGGGGATGATGAGCTTCTTTAGGCCAGAAGCTCCCTCCCTGATGATGGGCTGGTAGTACTTGTCGGAATACGGCGTAGTGGAGGGTATGAACGTTGTGGTTGTGGTTGTGACTGGGGTTGTTGTGGTTGTGCTTGTGGTGGTATTGGATGAGGAGGATGAAGATGAAGATGAAGATGAAAGGGAGGGGGAGGGGTAAAAGAGAGTATGGGCACTGCTCAACCACCTCACCAACACGGTATATTCAGCCGGTTTCCTATATCGTATCATCTGCGGCAGACATCTTGTAAGCATTTGACTGAACAAATTATGTATAGTATGCGTGTGTGTGTATATATATTTGTCTCTGACACCAAATGTTTTCGTTTTTTTTTTTTTTCACAATTTACGTGTCCGACACGACCCCGGTCCAGGCCCAGGCAAGTATTGTGGGAGTCCCCCATTCTCCCATTTTCAGTGAGTCACGGGTTATAATCACACCCACAAAATTTTTCAGCTGGATTCCACCCAACACCATTACCAACACGTCACACACACCCCCCTTCCCAAATGGCATCGTCGTCACAAGTGTACAGGTCTTCGAGATCCTCTGACCCCCAAGAAAAGTTATCGTTTGAAGATGTGGTCATGACCGGGTTGGCCCCCGACGGAGGGTTGTACTTGCCCTCGAGCATCCCCAAACCGCCAGCCGACTTTTTGCAAGCGTGGAAGGACTTGTCGTTCAATGACTTGGCATTCGAGATTTTGAGATTGTACATTGACCCCGCCGAAATCCCCGACCATGACTTGATCCAATTAATCACAAAGTCGTACTCAACCTTTAGAACGTCGCAGGTTACTCCCATAAGGAAGCTCGACGACAGATTGTACTTGTTGGAGTTGTTCCACGGGCCCACATATGCCTTCAAAGACGTGGCCTTGCAGTTTGTTGGCAACCTCTTTGAATACTTTTTGGTGAGACGCAACGCCGCCAAGCAGCAGGGCGAGCCGAGGGACATTGTCACCGTTGTGGGCGCCACGTCGGGGGATACGGGATCGGCCGCCATCTATGGGTTGAGAGGAAAGAAGGACGTGTCGGTGTTTATTCTCTACCCCACCGGCAGAATCAGCCCCATCCAGGAGGAGCAAATGACCACCGTGGAGGATGCCAATGTCCACACCTTGTCGGTGAACGGCACCTTTGACGACTGCCAGGACATTGTGAAGCTGATTTTTGGCGACAAGGAGTTTAACGACAAGTACCACGTGGGCGCTGTCAACTCGATCAACTGGGCAAGAATCTTGGCCCAGCAAACGTACTACTTTTACTCGTACTTTCAGTTGCAAAAGGAGTTGGTTGACAAGGACAACAAGGTGCGGTTTGTCGTGCCCTCGGGTAACTTTGGCGACATTTTGGCCGGGTACTATGCCTACCGGATGGGATTGCCCGCCGACAAGTTGATCATCGCCACCAACGAGAATGACATTTTGGACCGGTTTATCAAGACTGGCGAGTATGCCAAGCAGCAGGAGACGGGTGTCAAGGCCACCTTTTCGCCAGCAATGGATATCTTGATCTCGTCCAACTTTGAAAGATTGTTGTGGTACTTGGTCAGAGACAATGTCACCAAGGACGACGCCAAGGCCGGCACAGTATTGAACGACTGGATGAAGCAGTTGAAGGAACACGGTAGGTTTACTGCCCCGCACGAAGTGGTGGCGGCTGCCAGAACCATTTTCGACTCGCAAAGAGTCGACAATGACCAAACGGTAAAGACAATCAAGCAGGTTTATTCCAACCACCCGGAAAAGTATGTCATTGACCCGCACACTTCGGTGGGTGTGCACACATCCTACCAGTTTATGAGCAGAGACACCGAGCCCGTGCAGTACATTTCGCTCTCAACGGCACACCCGGCCAAGTTCTCTGAGGTTGTCAACAAAGCCCTTGACTCGTTTGAGGAGTACTCGTTTGCCAAGGACGTCTTGCCCGACGAATTGAAGGCGTTGGGCACCAAGGAAAAGAGAATCAAGTTGATTGACGAGCCAAGCATCGAAAAGGTGAAACAGGCCATCAAAGACGAGTTGAAGTTTTAGAGAATTTTTTTTTAACTACCGCACTTCTTTTTGTTTAACTGACACTTTACCATCCGCCACTTCCACTTGGTACCCGGCCTCTTGTAGCACCCTATCATCCACCGTTCTCTCCGCCTCCAACTCAGCGACAAACTTTTGGTTGGCGCTGTTGTTGGCGAGCAAGTACCGGAGACACAAAATCGCCTGCTCCTTGATAAACGGATTGTTATTGTCAATCACGCAGTTGGACAAGACCAACGAGAGCCCGCCCAAGTCCCGTATCCTTTCCTGGATGTCAAACGCCTCAAAGGTCAAGTACGATAGTATGACAATGATAAACGATTTCGCCGAGGGGTACTTTACTTTTTCAACCCGCGACTTGAGGGTCACTGGCTTGACGTGTTTGTGCACCACTTTAAACACATGGATGAGCGAGGGTAGAAAATCGGGGTAGCCCTGGGAAAACTGCTTGAACGAATTGTAGCTGGCCAACTCGGCAAGCACCTCCAAGTTGGCCACTACCATGGCTTCCAAGTCGGCATTGTCGATTGTGCTGGGGTCAACCTGCGTAGCATACTTTGTAAACGTCTCATAGTTCCACAGCAAAAGGGCCGCCAATTCATGGTTGTTCCAGTTGCTCCTTGTCTGCACAATCGTCGCCGTCAACTCGAGCCATTCAACAAGTACCTTGCTCGGCTGGTGGGACACCCAGTTGCCAAAGCTCTCGTGGGTGACAATGTCGTAGAGTAAATGGATAAGCATCTTTGAGTCGTGGTCGAGATTGTTGTCATTGAATGAGACTTGGCGGTAGATCCCATAAACGCATTCCAAAAGGTGGCTTTCCCTGATTTTCAACACCTGCAACAACTTTTCATTGGTGATCCCGGGGTCCTCAGTGTTGAACTGTCTAAATAGAAAATGGATAACTGGCGCTCTGTATGTGGTGCCGGTTTCTGCCCAGGCAAACATGTCGTTGACCTCGCTGACAATGTCATTCCGCTGAAAGTTGGCGAGTGTTTGCCAATACACATCCCTCGTCTTGGCCACCCACTCGCCATCTCTGAGACCGGAGAACCGATGGAAGCTGGATATGACATTGACAAATACGTCGGGGGGTAGCCTGGGAGCCGTGTTCCTTATAAGCAAAAGGAGCCCGCGGTATAGTCTCAACTCTCTGGCGTCATTGTCATCGCGTGGCACATAATCCAAAATGTCGCTGGTGACGGTGGACAGCAATAGTTCGTGGCCAGCAGAGAGTTGCTGCACCAACTGGCCTAGTCGACCAATGTGGGTCTCGAACCGGTCGTAGTTGGCTGCTTGGATATCATCAAGCACCGCCCTAGCACTCTCATCGGGGTTCATCGTTGTTGTGTGTGGATGAGTGATTACTAAAAAAAACAAACAAAAAAAAAAATTGTTGCTTTGCATCCAATATACACATAAAACGTGAATCTCTATTCTACTAATATACGGGAGGTTTTTGGTACAAGTCGCAGGCGTGCGGGTTCAAGATACAATACTTGGGCACCAACGGCGACGCCAGGTGGCCCAAGGCAACCAAGTACTCGCGAAAGTTCAAGATCCTCTGGGTCATATCGCGGGTGCGGAAATGGCCCTGAGCATCCTTGTTGCCGCTCCAGGTAGACTCGGCAAGCGCCGCCGTGCGCGGCCAAATCTTGGCCGTCAACACGGTAGAGTCAACTTGTTCTGACCAGAGCGCCGCCTCGGCGCCAAGAACGCGTTGGCGCTCGCACGCCGTCAAATTGGCGGTGAAATCATAGTCATAAATTCTTTGCCACGTCTTGTAGGGCCCACACCAGCTCCCGCCCTGGCCCAAATTGAACTCGTCATTGTCAGGGGTGTCGACATACCTGGGGTCGTTGGTGATCCAGCCCCCGTAGCCGCAGTCGAGGTACAAGTACGCCGACAGAGATACAACCACGTCGTACCCGCGGCTGGTCAAGTTTTTGATATTGCTCTGGTCATTCCACGACTGCAAGGTGACGTTGCTCGGCAACTGGGCCACGGCGCCAGGAGACATCAACACATCCTCCCACATCATCAACCGCCGTTGCGACACGTTGAAAAAGATGGGCAATGCGTGGTCGATATAGTGCTGGGTAATATCGCTCAATGTCTTGCCACCTTGGTACCACTCCTGGGGATAACACTTTTCCTGCAACTCGTCATTGCCCACGTGGAAAACGTGGTCGGTGAAAATCTCGCTCAACTCAGTGTACACATTAGCAATCACCTCAAATGTCTTGGGCGCCAAAACGTTCAACTGTCCCAGGGGTGGTTCAACGGCAGCATCCAGCCACCAAGTCTGCGGGCCGGCACACTCGACAAGCGCAGGGTCAACTTGTTTCCATCCGGCGCGCGCATGGCCCGGCATGTCAATCTCGGGAATGACCCTCACCCCTCGGGCGCGCGCGTGCTCAACCACACATGCCAAATCGGCATGGGAGTAAACTTCGTGGCGCGAGTAGGCGTCGTGAACCATTTCCGGGTAACTTTCGAGTGCCACGGGCCAGCTCTGGGAATCCACCAAGTGCCAATGCAACGTGTTCATCTTGGCAAGGGCCATAATGTCAACCTGCTCGAGGATCGACGGCACGGTCAAAAAGTTTCGACCCGAGTCAATCATCAACCCGCGGTGCGGGAAATTGGGCCAGTCTCGAATGTCAACCCCCAGCTCAACCATAAACTCGCCTTGCGGGGTGTAGACAACCAATTGCTGCAAGGTGGTGAGGGCATGTAGGGCGCCCCACACCGTGGTGGAATGGATGGTGATTTGCTCCAGGTCCACCTGCAACGAGTACGACTCATTGACCCCCAATTGCAAATCGGCGTCGCAATCGTCAATGGCTATTGAGACAATGGACGCGCACCCCAACTTTTTTTGCGGAGCACCGGGGGTATTGGCAGATAAGGGGCAATTCGAGGGAGGGAAAGCAATGGGGTACCATTTGGTGTCGCGGATCGTGCCAATGGTTCTATAGAATGCATCCACAACGACCGGGTGGGTGGCATTGGTTGTCAACACGTCAATGTCAATCACGATAGGGCCAGTATCCGTCCAAGTCAAGCTTTGCGGGTGGGGCAAGGGGTCTACCTTGGCCAAGACGTAGTGGAGCCAAAGGAGGGAAACAATCAACATATGGGTGGTGGTAGTGGTAGTGGGGTAGTGGTCGGGCAGTGGAGCAGTGGGGCAGAGGTCGGGCAGTTAGGTGGTGGTGGCTCGAGGAATGATGGAAATCAATTTTGCTCACTGAGAATTAACACATGAATTTATAGGAGATCGGCGATGCCGGTGCAAGCATATGGATGGAGTGTTTAAACAATAACCATGCGGTTGTGTTATGCTTTTGAATTGCGCGTGCACTTGTGCACAAAAACAACCTCGAGGAGAGCTACCAACTTGGTTTTGTGTATGCCAGATATAGATCATGATATGTCTACCATCAACAAAAAACATTACAAAATCCTGTACATGCCAACCTATAAAACTCTAGCAAATACCCAAAACATAAAAACCAGTGATATGTGTGTATGCGTGTGTGTGTGTGTGTGTATACCCATGATATTCTTTAGTTTCTTCCCATATATCCCGTATCTTACAAAATCTCCTTTGGAATCAACCCGTGTGATCCAACGCTAAACTCCTTCAAGAAATGGTTTGGCATCCTGGACAAGGCCAAGTCGGGCAAGGCGATCCCGGCACTTTCCTTAAACATTCCTTTCTTGTTCATTGACGATAAACTAGCAGACGACGACGCCGAGGAGGCGTAAGAAAGCAACTCGCCGTTGGGTCCTCCGTACTTGACAACCCTCAAATACGCCATGTTCAAGGGGGACAATGTTGTTGGCTTGACCAATGTCTTGTGGAGCCACGAGTCATCCATCGTCAATGGTTTGATGCAGCGCAAACAGTTGCGGTAGTGTTTGCGCTTGCTCATATTTCTCTCGGGCGGCGGGCTCCACTTGTAGTCAGAGTCGGTGGAGAAACTGAGCGAGTGGCCAGGGCGAACGAGGCTGTCCCTTGGCTCGTTTCCTTCTCCTCCTTCTTCTTCTCTTTCCTCATCTTCTTCTCCGTCAGATGCGTGATCAGAGTCGCCCACAACGGCCGACGTAAAAGCTTCGGCTCTAGACCGACGAAGGACTTCATTAAACTCCTCGTCATACTCATCGTCGTCTTCATCATCGTCATCGTCGTCGTGATCATGATCTTCATCTTCATCATCATGATGATGACGAACAGCAACATTTTCTTCCTCTTCTTCTTCTTCCTCTCCATGGTCATAATCACCAAGCTGTCCCTCTGCCTCGCGCTGCTCATCGCACAAGTCAACAGAAGATGCACCCACGAAATGGGTAGACAACCCGGGCTCTGAATTGGACCTTGTAACCGCCACTTGGTGCAAGGGGGAAATGTGGTGGTCCTGCCTGAGAGTATTGCTGCTCCTTGGCTTTGACGATGACGATGATGATGATGATGAAAGCTTCAACTTTAGCTTGGAAAGCTTGCCCATAAACCGGTTAGGGTCGGACGCAGACCGGAGTCGAGAAAAGGTTGCTGATGGGTTGAGGGCGCTGCCAACAGTGCCGACAACGCTATTGGCAGAAACAACAGCGTTTCTTCTTCTCCGCCTCCTGGGGACAGTCCTATACTTTGGCAACTCCCTCTCGGCAATGTCAAGGGAAATGTCCCTGCCAATGCTCACCAGCAAGTTCCAGTCAATCAACTCGTGGGTGGTGCCAAAGTTGAGCAACATTTGCTCATTCTCGAGACGGAGTCGCAAGACATTGACCCGCTTCTTGTAATCGGTGGCCAAGCCGATTTTGGCGTGCTGCAACGAATACGATCTCGCGAGCCTCTTCTTGTCGTCCAAGACTCCCAACTTTTTAACCAACTTGTATAGCTGGACTTCGTACTGGCTGGTAAACTTTGTCGTCAAGAGTGGTTCCGACTTTTCTTCCAAAATCGACGGTTGAAAGTTGATGAGCTGGGTTTCACAGCTGGCGGGGAGGTGGTAGAAATTCATTTGGGTGGAGTTCAACTCGATAATAAAGTACTTCCACAGCCTGCTGCTGGACATTTCGTAGGGGGTCACCCACTCCAGTTTTCGGGCGGCAACTCCAATCTTGTATATGGCTGGGGAGTACAGTGGTGGCAGCATCAGTTGCAGATCCAAGTCCTCTTCTGGATCGAGGATGGGAAACCGGGGGCATCCGCCCGGGGGGAGGGTGCAATAGTCGGGCGGGTACACCGGGTTTGGCTCGATTAGTTGTAAAAAGTCGTCGCTGGCACTGGCGCTGCTGCTATTGCTGCTCTTGCTGCGGAGGGAGAGTGCTGGGGTCGGGGGAGTTGCCGGTCTTTTGCGAGACAATGACAAGTCGTCTTCATCAGAGGATGATGAGATGCTGGGGGATCGGTCGGGGATGGGCCGTGCCTGCAGCAAGGGCAGCAACGGCAGCTGGTGGTGTGTCTGGTGGTGGGGCGCCGTGCGGATAATTATTGGCGTTAGTGGCTGGATGTGGATGGTGGAGGGTATACTGGGCGCCTGGGTGTAAAAGTATAGTGGCTGATTTGTCATGGCGGCAGATCGGAAATAAGTGTGGTTGATCTGGGTGGTGGTGTGTGATGGTGTGTGATGGTGTGTGATGGTGTGTGATGGTGTGTGATGGTGTGTGATGGTGTGTGATGGTGTGTGATGGTGTGTGATGGTGTGTGATGGTGTGTGATGGTGTGTGATGGTGTGTGATGGTGTAGTGGTGGGGTGTGACGGTGGGTGCTTTTGAGAGAAGAGTTGGTTGGGACAATCTAGTGTTGCTGAGGTCAAGAAGAGATAAACTTTGCCTTGATGTTGTTTCCGGAAATAGGCTTGTACTAGTAGTAGTTCTCAGTAGTTAGCACTACATACATTTACAACCACTGTAGCGGCAAACAACCAAAAAAAAAATTATTCACATTCATTTTTTTTTTTTATTTTTTTTTTTTACCCCTAAACTCAAATAGGAGACGGACGGGAAGAAGGATCCGGGAGGAGAAACAGAAACAGAAAGAGAAAGAGAAACAGAAATCTCTTTTCAAGGAAGGTGAAATATGGCAAAACTGTGGGTTTTCAGCCCCTGCTCCCCCCCCCTCTGGAGCACAAGGGAAAGCAAACAACAATGCAATACACCGCTTGTCAACAATAAAAAGGGGGGCGAGGGGGTGGCACACCTTGTAGTACTCTTTGGTCTGGTCTTGTCTTGTTGTGTTGTGTTGCTTTCTGTTGCTCTTTTGAAGGAGAGGGGCGAGTGCATCAAGGCTAGAGCCACAAGTGGAACTTGAGCCACTTGTTGCGTCACTGTGGGAGCGATGCGATTCCATCTCATCCGATAAGCATGGATTATTGACGGAGCAAAGTTCCTTTTTTTTTTTTTCTTCTATTTTGCGTGACACCCAGTGTGGAAAGAGCGGTTGGTGGCGGTGGTGGTGGTGTGGTGGGGAGACACTGTCATCTTGGGGGTTCAAAGTGGGTCTGGTTCCAATCTTTGTTTGGGTCTTCCGCGGGAATAAAAGCGTTAGCTGCCAGTCGGATGATTTCTTGGAAAAGAAAATGGCTAAATCCTCAAATCGGCAGTTGAGACGGTAGAAATAACTCCTGCCAGTGGTGCTAGTGCTGCACTCGCAGCACCAGCAGCAACAAGCACCACTGCAACATCTCCACCAGGACCATCAATCATCACATGTCCGGGATCGGTGTACCGGCTCACTATCAGCCTGGTCTTGTGAGCTCTGAACTCCCCGTCTTTGTGTAACAACCCCTATAATCGCCGCAACTTATATGCAGTATATGTATTTCCAAAAAAGGTTCGGCTGGAATTGGCAGCACCACGCAACAAACTCCCAAGCTCCTCCACAGGATCAATAGGGGCAAGTGCTGGCCAAGAGAGGCACTGATGGCATGTGCTGCTCTCAAGGAACTATTTTTCCTGTTATTGCTGCTGTTTTTGGTGGTGTTGTTGCACCGTGTTTGGGTAAAAAGGGTAAAAGGGAGATGGCCGCTGCGAAAGCAGTGTATGCTTGTAACAACAGCCGTGTGGTGGACATCTTCCAAAGGTCAAGCACTTTGGGGATGGTTCCCCCTTCATGGTACAGCGGCCTTCCCCTTCATGGGTCATATCAAAGTGTTGTCTGAAAATGTGTTTTCACTAAAAACACAAACAAAAAAAACAAAAAACACATCTTTGCAACCAACCATGAATGGAAGAAAGAGCTGGCATAAGAAGCAGTCGCCAGAGGATATATCCAACCAATCCATCTACACCGCATCCACCAGACTCAAATTAGACCTGCCTTTGTCCAAAAGACATAGTCTAGTGTTTGCCTCCCCTGGAGAACCACCCACCCCATTAAGGGAGACACCCACCCCGTTTAGAGAGACACCCACCCCGTTTAGAGAGACACCCACCCCGTTTAGAGAGACACAAACCCCATTCAGGGAAATAGAAGCACCATTGAGAGAGACACAAACACCATTCAGAGAAGCAGCCACCCCATTCAGGGAAACACAAACCCCATTCAGGGAAATAGAAGCACCAGCACCACCATCACAGCGTCTAGTTCCCCAACCCACACGGCTAAACCAAGTACTCCCAAACCAAACACTCCCCAAGAAAAAGAGCTGGTGGTTTGCCAGGGAGGAGAGCCTGCTTCCCCTTCTGCTGCACGCCAAAAAGAGCTGGTTTCTGCGTAAAGTCAAAGTCACACCACCAGAGACGGCCCCCACACTCGACTCTGAGCCCCTTGACCTTCTCTCTACCGAGTCTACCACCGACACCGACACCGACGCCCGAGCCATTTGCATGTTGAAAAAGATTGAAGCCGACGACAATATCCCCATTGTGTTTGGCACCTATGTCGGAGAGCCCATCTACAAAGCCTTTATCGAAGATCCCCAGTTGTTTTTATTCCAAATGGACAAGTACAGAATCTTTGACCAGTTTGACGAAAACACCTACCACGCCTGGACCATATGGACACACGAAGGAGGAAAGAAAAAGATTGAAGGCATGGTGGAGAGCCGCGACGACTTTGTTCGGTTTGTTGACGGCTTCCACTATGACCGGGTGCATTTCATGAGGAGCAGCTTGGTGGTGAGATTCTCGCTGTTTAAAAACGGGTACTATGTCAAGTTGAAGGTACTTGCCGAGGAAAGCAACAACAATGCCACCCACGACGGAGTGGGCTTGTTTGCCAAATGCTGCAAGCACGCCGCCTTCAATACCGTCCCCAACAAGGAGGTCTCGATCAATATATGCGGCGTGTCGTATGCGCAAAAGCGCGACTTTACCCAAATAATGGTTTGGATCCACCCCATTCTCAACATGTCGTTTGATATTTCCCACCAGGTGGGTTTGCTATTGAAGCTGCTTGAGATTGGGTGCCGGTTGTACAAGGTTACCTTGGTCGATGCAAATAACGGGTCCAAAACATCCATCAATGTGGATTAGCAACAGGATTAAAAAGAAAGTTGCCCAATTTTTGCTATTACATGCTACCAGCCAACCCCCCTCCGCCACCAGCTTCCCTGCACAGCCACCCGCCGCCGCCGCTTCCCTGCACATGCTAGGCTACACCAATGCCAATACCATCTATTACAAGGCTCTTGTCTATTTACACTCTCAACCGCGCACCCTCTCTTTTCACCTGTTTCAACCTCTTTTCAAACGCCCCAATCATGATATCGGTAACCTGGGGCGCAAACATAAAGCTCAAGCGGTCGTAAATGGGGTTCTTGAACTTGTACGTGAGCACAAAGTCCACCTGGCACTTTTTCCCCGCACTAATGGGTTTGAACCGCCACTCGGTCTCCAAGTTTTCAAACAAGTCCAACGCCACGCTGGTGGCACGCACCGATTCACCTTCAACGCAGGCCAACAGACACTCAAACTTTTCAACAATATCCTTCCACCCCACTGTCAACCCGGCCCGCGTGGGCACACCTCCAGGGCTCCGCTCGGAAACAAACGAGTTTTCGACAAAGGGAACAAAGTGGTGGTACTGGTCAACCTGGCTGACTATGGCATACACCTGCTGGGGCGTGCCGGGCAAGAGTCTCGACACCTTGTATTTCTGAGGCTTGGCGGCGCCAAAAAACGCCCTCCTAGTGGTGATGCTCCCAGAGACAAGGGGTGGGGATAGTTGCAGAGGTCGTATTCTTGCCAACATTGGTGTGCCAATGGATGAAAAAAAAAAATAAAAAAGATTAAAGGTGGGCCAGCTCAAAGACGTGTCGAGCGTAAAGTGACACAGGTTATAAGGGTTATAAAGGAGGTGCTAGAGGAAAGGGGAACGGCTACAATACAATGCCGTGCCCAAACAACAAACCAGACTGCACGTGTCAAGCAATCCGTCTCCTTTCAGTATTATTACACAGTGGCGTTTATTATGACTTGGTTGTTTTCTGTTTAAATCGTGACAAACTATTTAGACCCATAGATATACAAGATCCGGTTTCAAATTTATTGAGCACGGGTGTAGATTTGTTGCTTAGAGTGCTTCAACACTGGGGTGATGATGCCATCCTCTTCCAATTGTCTCAAAGCGACACGGGCCAACGAGCCACCAATCTTCAATCTGTCAACCAAAACGGAAACGGAAACGTATTTGTAGGTTGGGACATCCTTCAAGATTCTGTCATACTTTTCTTGGTCCAAGATGATGAGATGTTGAGCCTTGTCCTTAACCTTACCCTTGTTCCACTTCTTCTTACCTTTCTTACCACCGGCTAAAGCGGCAGCGGCCTTAGCAGCCTTGGATTGTTGAACCTTTGGAGCCATTCTAAAGATGAATTGTTAGTACAATGAGTCTGGCAACACAGACGGTGGAAAGTCCATGGGGCTGCGGGATATGCATCGTCTTGCAAACATCAAAGTGGGCGTGGCATGGAAGCATGGAATTCTTCTTGTGGTCGTGGTGAAAAGAAATGGCAGTAAAAAGAGCAGTGCCATACAAGCACACACACAATTCCCACTCTCCTCTTTTACTTGATGATAGGCCCCCCCTCCCAGCACTGTTGAATCAATGCAAATTGCTGGAAAAAAAAAGACTAATGGGAGCTCTGTTTCAATCACAGCAAAAGCTGCCTGGTTTATGACCACGCATTTCTCCTCAGTCGCATGGCTTCTCTTTCCCTCGTCTAGGTGTATCTTTGTAGTTGAACATACTTTTGATGATGATTTCAAAAGAGAAAGATATCCAAAGCTCTGTTGGCTATGGTTTTTTTTTTTTGGTTAGTGTGTGTGCGACAGTGCTCCTCGCGCCCAGGGCAAAAATTTTCAAAGTAGTGCCGCTACCAGAGATATTACAGGGTTAAAGCCCTCAAGTCACGTGAAAAATGAAAAGTCTCGTCAAGTGCAGTAAACATTGGCATAAGCAAGCAATAGTCGTTTGGATGTAGTAGTATCACACTCCTGCCTGTACAAGCTTGTAGTGGTGTAGGAATAACGGTATGGTGGAGGTGTGACACACGACTGGGTAGAGCCATCTCTCGACATTGTGTACAATGTCGTTTGCGACATAACCGGAGTCGTCTCATTACCAACAAGCATCAACAAAATCACCATAACCCCTAGTACCACCCAGTCATAACCCAAAGCGCATCTAAGCAACGCTTCCCCTAAAAACAATGTCCAAACGACAAGCGACTGAGCAGATAACCAAAGACACTTATGGAAGGGGGTATAGCGACGAGGAAGGCAGTGATGGGGAGATGCCCTCCTCGGTTGCTACAGCGCCAGCCGAAGTGTTGGCGAAGCGCAAGATTTTGAAGCCCAGAGGTAAATTGGGCGCATCTCACCACCCTGTAAGCAATGGCTTTAGCGGATTCAACAACAGCAATAATAGCAACATCAACACAACTGCTCAGCCGGCAGCAGGGGCAGCCAACCCCTTTGGATTCTTGAAGCAAGCACAGCCATCTCCGGCAGCCAACCCCTTTGGATTCTTGAAGCAGGCAGATCCATCTTTAGCAGCCGCCACGCCGGCTTTTGGCACCGCTTCCTCAAACACATCTTTGGACAGAAACGCCAAAATCCGCGCATTGAATGAGCAGTTTGTTCAAGCTGTAAACAAGCTGAATGTCCCCAATAGCATAACGGATTACACTGCCATTGCACAAAAGTATATCGAGTATTATAAGCAAATACCTGGTGCTCCACAGGCACCAGCACCAGCACAGACCAAGGCACCAGCACCAGCACCAGCACAGACCAAGGCACCAGCACCAGCACCAGCACAACCACCAGCACAATTGCCGTCCTCCAACACATTCACATTCAAGTCCTCCACGGCTGCCGGTGCACCATCCTTTCCCTCGTTCAAGCCAGCTGCCAACGCCACCACCACAACTTTTTCATTCAATGCACCAAAGCCGGCAGCCGAAGCAACCACCAAACCGTTTTCATTCGCACCGAGCCTGACCACCCCCGCAGCAGCAAGCACTCAAGAGAAGAATTCCAAACCTGCTGCTCCGGCCAAAGCCCCAGAAGTTGTAAAAGTATCATCCGAGTCTGAGGACGATGCTGATATGGATGACAGCAAGAAGGAAATCAAAGTGCAGGGTCCCCAGTTTACATTGCCATCCACAGCAACCAAAGCCAAGTCGTTGCCCTTTACATTTGACCCGAAAAAGATTGCCAAGTTGAATGCGCCAGACTCGGACGATTCCGAAGACGAGGTTGAGATCAAGGGTCCTAGCTTTCAGTTTGACAAAAAGATTGACGACCTGGTGTTTAAATTGAGCTCTGCTGAAAAGAAAGAAGAACCCAAGCCAGCATTCAGCTTTGGTGGTGACAAGAGTGACAGCCAAGCCAAGCCTGCATTCAGCTTTGGATCGTCTGAGAAGAAATTTGATGCAGCAGCAGTAACAGCAGCAGCAACAGCACCAACATCAGGATTCAGTTTTGGCTCCAAAACTGATGGGGAAAAGAAGGAGGATGCACCAAAACCCGGGTTCAGCTTTCTCTCAACCGACAAGAAACAGGAACAACAACCAAAGCAAGCCTTTTCCTTTGGGTTTGCAGAAAAAAAGACTGAGGAAAAGGATGCGACTGCAGCAGCAGCAGCAGCAACCACCACCACGACGACCACCAAGCCCACTTTCAACTTTGGCTCAACCAACAACACATCAAAACCACTCTTTGGCATGGATTCGAAAAAGGAAGAGCCCAAACCCTCTTTGTTTGGCAACACCACCACAAAGACATTGTTTGGATCATCCGCTACGCCTTCATCAAACTCTGGAGCCACCGACAAACCATTGTTCCAATTTGGCAAGCCCCAGGGCGAGTCAGCGTTTTCCTTTGGTTCTGCCACAACCACATCTAATCCATTTTCGTTTGGAAGCACCAACACCGCCGCTGGCTCTGGCAGCAAATCCGACGAACCCCCCAAACCGAGCGCATTCTCCTTTTCCTTCAAGCCAACCACCGACACCAAGGTGGGGGAGGAATCTGACACCAACGGCAGCAATAATGGCCACCTCCAGCTACAAGACAATGCCAATGCCAATGCCAATGCCAATGACAATGACAATGCCCCCGAGGAGGAAACCGGGGGCGACTTCACCCCCGTGGCCACCATGTCCTCCAAGGTGGAGAGCACCAGCGGCGAAGAAAACGAGGAGGTGTTGTGCGCCAAACGGGCCAAGCTTATGGAGCTCGACACGACAAACACGGAGAATCCCTACATCAACAAGGGCGTGGGCGAGTTGAAGGTGCTCAAGGACAAGACAACCAACAAGTCGCGCATTCTTGTGCGCGCCGATGGCGGGTTGCGGATTCTTCTCAACACCATCATCTCGGGCAAAATCACCTACTCCAGCATGGGCAACGGGTCATTGGTGCGCGTGCCTGCGTTTGAGTCGTCTGGGACCATCAAGACGTTTGTGGTAAAGGTCAAGACCGCCGGTGATGGGGATGAGTTGTTGAAAGCTATAAACAATGCACCAAGGTGATGTCGCCATTGCTATTGTTGTTGTTGTTGTTGTTGTCGTTGTTGTGCGTTCTCATAAACTATATGTTTCTGATTGTATCTATAAAATCAAGCTCGTAACCGACATTTGTATACGTAAATGTATCGTTCCCCACTTTGATGTTTTTGCCCAACAATGTATTAACCACCTCTTCCTTGGAGCCATACAACTTGTGCTGGATCTTGGCGAGGTAGGCGAGAACCAACTTGATAATCACATCCTCATTGTCATTGTCGCGCGAAAACAATACAATGTCGAGAATGTGCTGGCAGAGGTCAAAGCTAAACAAGTTGGTGCCGAGCCCGAGGATTAGCGTTGGCAAATAGTCAAACGACTCCACGCCCCGGGTGTCAAAGTGTCCCGCCAACCGGCCGAGCTTTGAGTGCAACAACTTTTCGTACTTGAGAACCAAGTAGTTGTTCAATGCATCCTTGATCAACCCCTGGGTTTCCTTGGGACCATTGAGGTATGTCAACATCATGCTGGGCAACCTCAGCTGGAAAAATTGCACAAGCGCCACCAAGCTCTTGTATGTGTTTCTAAAATTGTAGTAGAATAAACTGGCGAGGTGGCATAGCCCCGGGAGAAAGTAAAGGTGCGAGGGGTCCTCTTGGTGGGTTGCATGCAGCAAGTACATCATGGAGCTGATAACCACCTTGGTGACCTTGGCCAAGTGCTCCTCTTCTTGAAAGAAATTGACATCGGGGAAAACATTGAGCATGTCGGCTTGAACCTTGCTGTATATGTGGACCCAGTGAGCCAACCGCACGCCAAACACTTTTTCGTTGAGCGCCATTTTGGTCTGTTCCGACAATTCTGGGTGTTGTTGCTGCTGCTGCTCTTTGATCAAATCGCTCACATGCTCCACCTTTGTTTGAACACTAAGGAACCGGTCAAAGTGGTGGTCGCAGAAAGCTTCGGTAAACACCTGGTGGCCCTGCCTGAGCGCATTAATCTTCCACCACACTTTGCCGCGAATGTCGGGCGATATGCCGCGCCAATAAGGGGCATGGATCTTTTTCCATGGTATATCCTGAATGGTCTTTGTTGACAAAAACGACTCCCACACCTTCACATCCTTTTGTCTCTGCTTCATCACCTTGTTCAACTCAACGAGTCTCTTTTGCTGCATCTGCGACTCCTTGTGCAATGCGCTGCATAGTATATCTTCAGACTCTTGCTGGTGCTTGAGTTTTTCAAACGACGATTTTGGCGGTAGCCATGTGGGGCGCGTGTATGTGTGGTACTTTGTACTGGGGGACCCACTAGAGAAAACAGGCGGGGAAGGGGCCGAAGGTAAAGGAGGCAACTTCTTTGATGCTGGGCTTTGCTTGCTCAAGTCGGGAACCGACGCGTCGATCCTCCTGAATCCCGAGAGCATCTTGCGCTTTTGAAAGCTCTCGTCGTAAATCTGAGTAAACTCGTCATTGTTGAACAACACCGTCAACTCCTGGGCATCCTTGGTGATTTGGTCAAAGCCCTTGTAGTAGCTGTTGCTGTTGCTGTTGCTGTTGCTGCTGCTGCTGCTGCTGGTCACCGGGCTCATGGGAGGATGCCCAGCAGTTTCATCGACACACCCCAAGGACGAAACACTGTCGTTGAAGCTGGGGGCACTGGACAAGACAGACGACGCTCTAGTGGACTCGGTGGTGAATGAAAAGTTTCTTGACTGGTTGGTGAATAAAAACTTTTCCCGTTGATGTAGGCTGCTCAAGCTCTGGGAGAAGGGGACGTTGAACAAGGGCTCGTCGTCAATATCTTCGTCTTGGTCGTCGATTATTGCTCTCTTGCCAATGTTTGTATCGTTGGACTTGAACTGGGCAATGGTGTTGCTGATGTTTGTCTTTCTGAGTTTCAAGCGCTGCGACGGCGTAAGGTTGGCTGGTAGCTTGTTGACTTGGATGATGTATTGCTGCAGGTGGCTCGACTTTGACCCGTTGCTGTGCATGGAGGATATGGTCATTTGGCGCTGCAACGGCGACGGGGTGTATGACGGTTGTCGCTGGTGGGGTCCTCTAGAATTAATGTCAATCTCTAGTAGATTGCCGTTATCTTGACTGACAATCATGGTGGGAATGTTGGGAAAGCTGGGGGGTTGGTGATGGTGATGGTGGTAATGGTGGTGGTGTGGTAAGATTATGTTGTTAGAAAAGTGCTATTGTGGACAATGTTGTCACTGCAGATAGTCGCCTGTGACGATTCCTTGGTACAATGTCTCCTGTTTGAAAAAGGGACTTGGCAAAGTGGTTCCTGGCAGACTGACGATGGTTGTAAGAAATGCCAAGTCAAGGGGGGAGATGGCGGGACGGCAGGAAAAACAAGTGGCGAGGCACAAGAAGGAGAGAATCAGGTGAACCTTTTAAAACAATTGACAAGTCAGGTTGAACAAAAAGGTACGACACTGCAACTGAAGATTTCTGGATCCAATTGTAATAACTTCGTAATGAATGGGTGGGATGGGATAGGTAATTGTGTGTGGGTGGTCAGTTCCACTTTGTCCGTTTCGCTGTCTCCCATTGTTTACAAACAAAAGACGCAACACGAAATGTTTTTTTCTCTGTTTTTTTTTTTTCTTTCTTCCGGGCTTCTTCGTCTTTCCCTCTTTGTGACTTTGCTGCCTTGACATTTCAGAGCCAGAAGGAGAAGTACAGATGGACGGGGAAGGGATAGAGATAGAAAGAGGTACACAGGGAGACATGGCGATACAGGGACACACAGGGACACGTAGAGAGATGCACTAGTAGGAGAGTGATCCCCCTGGTGGTGAATCCAAGTTGTTTCCAGCCCAGGGCAAAAAACTTTGCTCGCCAGAACATAGTCGCCGCCACCAAAGAAGAGCACGGGTGCTGGCTCTACTCAGGTGGCCCTTCCCTTGGTGGCCTGGCCTGGCCTGGCCTGCCGCCTAGAGTGTCAGATTTCAGTCATTTGACAAGCTTTTCCACTTGCTCAACCAAAGGGGCTCCTTTCTTTGTTTACCATTTTTTTGACGCGTCGGCGGTTAAGAAATAAAAAAACACCACACAACACCACACAATACAACACAACACAATACAACACAATACAACACAATACAACACCACACAAAACTCAGCTGGGTGTAAACGAAAAAGTAAAGATCCTCACTCTATGCTTTACATAATCCAGATTGACTCTACAGTCACTTTTTCCGGTTATTGTCCACCGTAGCGCATCATTGAAAAGGACCCACCAAGGTATGTACAAGTATTTGATTGATGCAAGGTAAACAAAAAAGAGGATTCTATAACCTATATACACGAGACGAGCTTCCTCCTCACCTCTTGTCGTCCTTCTTGTTATCAAAGTTGAAAAACTTGCCCAACACCTTCCCCATCCTCGCCAACTTTGACGGGTGCATGTCCTTCTCGTCAAAAGTCTCATTGACGGGGCCGCTGGTTTCGTCAATGTCCAAGTGCCAATCAGAGTCGGTTCTCCTAGCATTCTTGTCATTAAACGCATCCGCGAGCGCCTCCAACAACGCAGTCTGGGTGGGCGTCTCGGGAACAAGCGTCTTGACATTCAACACCACTTCCAAATTGCCCCGGTTGTTCAAGTTGCGGTTGATGGGGACCCCCCTGTCCGGAATCGTCAACTTGCGGCCATTCTGCACCCCGGGCCGCACCTTCAACTTGATGCTTTGCCCATCAATCGTGGGCACAACAATCTCGCCACCAAGCGCAGCAGTGGTCATCAATATCTCCTCCTTCACAATCAAGTCGTTCTTGTCGCGCGTAAATCGGGGGTCCCGCTGCACCCCCACTCTAATGATCAAATCGCCGTTTCGGGTCTGGTTGTAGGGGTCTTTGGCCACAAATGGCGCGTCCCCAGCCTGGGGCACTCTTATCCTCGACCCATCACTAATGCCCGGTGGCACCTCCACCGTCTTGGACTTGGCAACCTCTTCGACTCCCTGTCCGTGGCACGTGCCACACTCATCCAGCTTGGGTATCGACACGCCAGCGCCGCGGCACGTTGGACAAGTGGACGACATGTGGAATCCGCCCATGATATGGGTGGTTTGCCCCGACCCATGGCACGTGGGGCACGTTTGTTTCTTGGCTCCCTTCTTGACCCCCTTGCCATCGCATGTGCCACACGCCTCAACCGCCTTGTAATTTACCGTCACTTTGCACCCAAAAATGGAATCCTTGAATGGAATGGACTTTAACACCTCGATATTGTCGCCCACATGTTCAGTGACAAACCCCCTCCCGCCTCGAGCCCCGCCAGCCCCGCCAGCACCACCCCGGCCACCGGCAAACGCTTCGCGGAATAAATCTTCAAAATCAAACCCCATACCGGCAAATGGGTTCCCCTGCGCGCCGGCACCAGCGCCTCCGCCAAACCCGCCAAACGGATACCCCTGGCCTCCTCCGCCCCCGCCGGCAAACGGATTGGCGTTGCCATTGGCATCAAATGCCGCGGCTCCGTACTTGTCGTACTGGGCCCGCTTCTCGGCATTTCTCAACAACTCATAAGATTCCTGAATCTTGTGAAATCGCTTCTCGGCATCCTTCTCTTTGTTCACGTCCGGGTGGAACTTTTTGACCAAGTCGTAGTACGCCTTTTTGACTTGCTTTTGGTCAGCCGACTTGTCGATGCCCAACGTCTTGTATGGATCAAAATCTAGCAATGCCGCTGAAGATCCATGGAAGGATCTTGCAAAGGACTTGAAGTAAACAGGCGCAACACGGCGAGCAGGCCCGCCCCCTCTAATGATTTGCATGGGTATTCTCATTTCGAGTGATGATGGTTGATAATGAATAAGAAGAATGAAAAAAAAGTTCCAGACATTTCTATCGAGATATTTTTTTTTTAAAGAAAGAGGAAGAAAAGAAAGGCTAGCAAGTCATCACGTGACCATGCTGCAAAAGACAATAACAAAACTATATACCCATTTCGCCAATTATCCTCTGCCACTGCAGAAAAGTCCGCTCAAAGAACCTGACTCCCATCCCCACATCTTTATACCCCGTGATGCTTCTGATGGAGTGCATGGAGAGGATAGGCAACCCCACGTCAACAAGGAGCTTGGCGCCATTGATGCCCCGCTTCCCGCTCATAATGGGTCCAATCGTGCCTCCCGATCGCGAATCGTTTCGAATGTGGAAGTGCTGGAGCCCGATACCGGGCAAGTGCTGTACTATACGCGTCAAGAACTCATTGCCGTACGAGTCGCTCAACACGTGATAGTTGGAGTCAAACTTGATCGACGGGCCCGTGTTGGGCAAGGGATAATTATCCTTCAAGTAAATGTCCTTGAAATTGGGGTTCAATGCATGGGTCACGTCAGAAGAGAGAATCACCGTGTTTGTCGTCCAGTTTGCAAGCGCCTCCTTCACATTGGCGGTGGCGTCGTCGACACCGCCGCCGCCGCCACCACAAGCATTTCCCGCCACCACCGACCCTATTATATCCCGCAAGAGCCCGCCATACGCGCCAGTCCGGGTCCGACTGCCAATCTCCTCGCTATTGGCGAGGTAAACGCCATTCAAACCCGTCGACTCTTGAAGATCCAAGCTGGTGGAAAACTGTTGACTAAACTCAATCAACCCATAAACCGAGTCAAACGCACACAACCGATCGTCCAAGCTGGCCAGAAAGATAAACTCACGTTCAACCCCGCCGCGGTGCGCATCCTGAATGTCAACCAAGTCCAAGTCCAAATCCAAAATCGACGAAATGGGCGTGTCTGCGAGCTGCGACACATACCGCAAGAGCGACAACGAGTGGCGCTGGTAAAACTTGCTCGATTTCTCCTCCTCGGTGGGCGTTAGTTTCAGTTCCTCGCCATAACCATAAATGGGAACCATTTTGGTTTGCTTGTTGTAGTCCGAGTCGACGCCAAAGTGTGGTGCTAGCTGCGGGATGAATGCAATGGGGTGCGGGTACGAGTTTATCAATTTTCTGGAAACTGTGCCGTCACCACCACGCACCAAGACCGACCCAGCAAGGCCCAAGTCGCGGTTTAGCCAAAGCTGGTTCAAACTCCCCGAGTACGGCGCCACACCAAGTAGGTCGTACCCCTCCACGCTCTTTCTCAACAGTCCTCGCGGGTTGAGCTTGACACTCAAGGCGTCGCAATGGCTGCCGACAAAACAGCTGCCGTGTTTGGGTTCCCATTTCCCGCCAAGAACAAACGCCACCAAGCTTTGGTCGTTGCGGGTGGTGTAATAAAACCCAGGGGCCAAGTCATTGATCTCGCCTGACTCGGGCAAGTACGAAAAGCCATTGTTTTCGAGCAACGACTTGAAGTGGGCAATCACGTGGTATGTCGTGGGGTTCTTGTTTATAAACTCAACGAATTGATCGGAGTACGCCTCGTAGTAGTCGTGGTATGGATCTTTGGGTTGGTGGAGAGGAGGTGGTAGCAACGGCGTCGACACACTGGGCATGGTGAAGGTGTACTCCAGGCGGGCTTGCACTTTGTCATTGTTGTCATTGTTGATGTGGTTGCTGTTGTCGTTGTCATTGTTGTCGTTGTTATTGTCATTGTTGTCGTTGTCATTGCTGTTGCTGACATCCTCTTCTTCGCCTTCCTCACTGGTGGTTATCTGTGGAGACGAAAAGGAGGACAAGCTAGACGACTCGGTTTCGGCAGCATCCTCGCTGGATATCGATATAATACTCCCTGTCCGCGTCAAAAGCGCAAATGTCTCTCTCAATTCCTCGTTGTTCCGTAAGTTCATTGCTAGGGTGGTGGTGGTGCAATCACTCTGTTATCGGAGGGGAGACTGATGTGTTTCGGCAACAAAAAAAAAATGCTGGTCACTGAGGCTTTGCCGTTGCACCAACTGGCTCTGTTAGCTTTATGGGCCGGAACAGCAGCAGCAGAAGCAACAGCAGCAGAAGCAATAGCAGCAGAAGCAATAGCAGCAGAAGCAATAGCAACAGCAACAGGAACGAGCCCATGGACAGACACTGGCGTCGTCGACTAGTGTGTGTAACCTTCTGCTGGCTGGTTGTACATGTAGCATCTTACGTGGGTGATTACCTATAGCGGCGTTACCCCAAAGTTCAACAAGAAGAAGCTGCCACAAGCACTTGCTCCTCAACTTCTCTGTTTTGGTCCAGCAACACCCCAATGGGAGACTCGAGACAAACCGCCACCCATCACCACCCCCCACTAACAACGTCCCCCTTCCACGTGACTCCACTTTTTTTTTTCTTTTCCACCACGCGTTTCCTCTCGCTGCGCGAAATGTCAAATATTTCCAGGCAACAACCATCAACCACCAATTGCACACACACACACACACACACAGACACACATCGCCATGGACGCAACCGCAATCACTGTCCACTGGCACGACGATAACCTGCCCATATACTCAGTCGACTTCCAGCCGCACCCAGACCTGTCCCGCGAGACAGGCCCCGCTTTGCGATTGGCCACGGCTGGTGGTGACGACAATATTCGAATGTGGAAGTTGCTTGCGTCAAACACGGTGGAGTACTTGAGCACATTGCGCAAACACACACAGGCGGTGAATGTGGTGCGGTTTAACAGGGGCGGAGACTTGCTTGCGTCTGCGGGCGACGACGGGACGTTGTTTCTTTGGAAGTTGAGCACCACCGTGATTAAGGAGTTTGGTGCCAGTGACGATGGCGACGACGACGAGGCGGTTGAGAGCTGGCAGGTTGTGGGCACGCTCAGGTCGTCTGCCTCTGAAATTATGGATCTCTGCTGGAGTCCCAGTGGCGAGTACATTGTCACGGGGTCCATGGACAATATATTGCGCGTCTACCAGTTGGAAACACAGCCAGGGAGCACCAAGATCAATGGCAAGTTGGTGCACTCGTTGAAACACCATACGCACTATGTCCAGGGCGTGTATTGGGACCCGTTGAACCAGTTTATCGTGAGCCAGTCGGCCGATCGCGCCATGAATGTGTACAAGATTTCTCAGCACCATGGGCTCGACGCCAAACTACTTCACAAATTCACCAAGCACGACGCGCAGCACATGTACTACCCCGAGACGTTGCAGTCGTTTTTCCGGAGGCTATGCTTTTCCCCCGATGGAAGTTTGTTGGTGACCCCAGCCGGGATCGAGGACGACACGAGTGAGGCAACAACGGCAACAACAACGGCAACAACAACAACAACAACAACAACAGCATCCACAACAACAGCATCCACAACAACAACAAAGAATGTCGTTTACGTGTATACCCGAGCCGGCCTTTCGCATTCGCCCATTTACAAAATCAGCGGACTTGCCCGACCAGCCATTGCCGTGGCGTTTAGTCCTATAAAGTACCGTGCTGGCGACAAGCAGGTGACGGCGCTTCCATACAGGATGTACTTTGCCATAGCGACCCAAGACAGCGTGCTTGTTTACTCGACAGATACGTTCCAGCCCGTGGGGTACGTGTCCAACTTGCACTATAGCACAATCACCGATCTCAGGTGGGATGTCGACGGGTCTCGAATTTTGGTGACCTCGACGGATGGGTTCTGCTCGGTGGTGACCTTTGGTGCAGGTGTGTTGGGCGAAAGGTATCAACAACAAGAAAATGTGCAGCAAGAAGATGTGCGGCAAGAGGCTGTCAGCGACTCTGTACCCGCGAGTGCCGGCGTGAAAAGTGAGGAGGTGACAGATACAACGATGGCCGAGGCCACAGGCACAGGGGTAGCAGAAGAAAAGGCCACAGTCACAGAGGCCACAGGCACAGAGGTCACGCCAGCCGCACCGTCGCATACACCCACCATCGATGTGTTTTTCAACCGTGACAAAAAGGTCAAGAAAAGAATAGCGCCCACTCTAATTCAATAGACTGTATACACAAAATGCAATGATATATTCTACACAAAAATACAACTACAAAAAGGGGCGGTGTATCCAAAAGGGTGGTGTATATCATTCACAAGTCAACTTCGTTGTTCAACTGTGCCGCCAACCTCTTTCTAGCATTGATAATCATATCCTGCCTCTTTTTCTGCAAGCCCTCAACCTGAGCTGGGTTCTCAGGGTCGATATTATACTTTTCCAACAAATTAACCGACGTTTTTCTAGCATTTGCTCCTTTTGCTCCTGTCGTTGTTGTTGCTGCTGCTGCTGCTGCTTGTGGCGGTGGTGGCGGTGGGGTGTAGCCCGGTGGGAACGGCAATGTGCCCAATTCCATATACCGGTTGATTGTCACCTCGACACTGCCCGTTTGTTCCAAGTCGTGTCTGATTTGCTCCACGGCCAACGCGGGCGCAATCGTTTGGACCACTTCAATCATCGAGTCGGTCACTGGTCTTCTGTTTCTGCGCGTTGGCCGGGTCGAGCCGGCGGTGGAGCCGGTGGCTGATGATGATGATGATGATGATGATGTCGTTGATGACGATCCTTCGGTGTTGATGTCAAACTCGTTCGACTGTGGTATAGGCGTGATTAGCCACCGGAGAAAGACAAACGCCACTACCAAAGTGGCTATAAATATGACGCTTGACGAGTCCATTGTTGGTGATGTTGACAAACAGGAATTCTTTTCGCTTCCTTTCTCTCTCTTTCTTTCGTGTGTGCATTTAAGAAAAAAAAACAACAAAACTATACATAGTGTTATAGACCTCCCCTCCTCCCCACCCCCAGACATCTTTGTAGTTGGTGCATTGTTTACTGAAAGTTCAATTTGAACTCGTTATCCTGATGCTTCACCTTGTACAAGAACCCGGTGATGATGTCGTTTTCCTTTGCGGGCAAACTCAAAAAGTGGCTCTTTAACCGAGCAGCCAACTCGGGCTTGCTGATACGGTGCTGGTCTCTCTCCTTGCTCCTCTTTGAAAATGTCTTTTTGCCAATCTCGCTGTTTAAAATGTCACAATTCACCGATGCCGCCCTCGGACTCTGAATGTCATACCGCTCGCAGTACTTTGTCAAGAAGGAATCGTCGAGCTTTTCAAAATCAAGGGGCTCGACTTTGGGCTTGTCCTGAGGACCGTTGGAGTTGATGTGCTTGGAGAGGAATAGTTGCTGCGCCTGTAGTGCTGCTTGGTTCTTTGCCTTGGCTGCTGTTCGCGATGTGGACCCGCCTCCAGATGCCAGCTGGGCGTTGGCGTGGTTGCTGTTGTTGTGGCTTGCGCTGTTATTGCGAGCCGACTCCGACTCTGAAGCAGAGTCCTTTTGTGTTCTTCCGGCCATGGTTGTTTGTACTGTCTTGTGTGGTGGTTTGGTGGTTTGGTGGTTTGGTGGTTTGGTGGTTTGTGTGGTGAATGGCGAGGGTCAAAATCTATCAAACAATTTTTTTTCCCTTTTGCTGTGGTGTGTCAGAGAGAGAGAGAGAGAGAGACAGCCACTCGGATTGCAGCACCAACCCATAAACCACTTTACACAAGGGGTGTTGGCAAGGCAACATAAAGGACATCAAATTAAAAAAAAAAAGGATATGTAAACAGAAATAAAGACATGAGTATTAAATAGCGGAGAGCCCATCACATCCACCAAGAACCCGGCAACATATCAGCCTACAACGAAACCACAAACGACAACACACCAAAGGTGTAAAAGATCAACGCATACTTGATATTCTTCATGTTTACACCGTCGTGTGCCCCAGCTGCTGAGGTGACTGATTCCACCGAGACATTCAATGACGAGGAAGATGTGGCAGATGGTTTGAGTGACGTATCAGCCGACTCGTTTGCTATGTAGTTGGCCTTGGTGACCAAGTGCAAATCAGTAAAGGTTGGGGCGATGGTGGAGGTGGTGCTAGTAGTTGCTAATGAATCGATTAATAAAGTTATTGATGACGACATGATGTGTGTGCTGTGTACTGTGTGTTGTGGGAAAGTGTGCTGTGTGCTTTATGCTGTGTGGGTGGGAGAGTGTTTGCTTTGTATTGTGAGTGGCTGTCAAGGTTGTGCTGAGGAGGAAAGGGGGGGGGGAGGTTCAGGAACGGATGAAATTCAGGGGTACCAAGAAAAAGGACGGAATCTACAAACCCTTTTATATATACGTTGACAAACTTGTTGTGCTGAGTTGGGCTGTCATTGTGTGCCTTGTTGTTCTCAGTACATAATGACATACTATGAAACCTTATTGTTTTGTTTTGTTTCACTACAATATTGATGTTTACCACCGGGAAAACAGGGGGCACCGTCACCTCGTTTCAGAACTCACACACAGAGAAAATACAGGCGCGACTACCGCTAGCAGCAGCTGGCAGAAGCTAGCGGCAACCTGCAACAACCTGCAACAACCTGCAACAGCTAGCTGCTACCCAGACAAGACCATCCAGCAGGGAGGAGGGGGGAGGGAAGAGTGCTTCCATCCCTCATCAACATTGTCCACCACTCTCATCAACACAGGGCTGTCAACCAGTTGGTTGTCCCGGTGCCTTGAAGGGAAAAAAATAAAAATAAAATTTTTCCCTTCCGGGGATGCGCGAAGGGGAAAAAGAAAAAGAAAAAGGTGTCCCCCCCCTCTCCCCCTGAAACAATAATAACATTCTCCTGCCATTACGTCATGGTGTATATTGTGTGTTGTGTGTTGTGTGTTGTGTTATGTGTTGTGTGTTATGTGTTATGTGTTGTGTGCCTCCACACACAAAATACACAACCCCACTACACTCTGATATCATATGCCACTTGAATGTGCTTGCTCAAGCGGCGGCAAGGGGCACCGTCAAGCGGTGGTTGCCCCCCCTACGTTTCCTCTTTTCTTGTTGCCCCTTTCGGCTACTCTTTGGCTCCCCCTTTTTTTTTGGCCAGATTTGTTCCCAAAAGGTTTGGTTGTAAAAATTGACCAAATATAAACAAAACAAAAAATGGTGATATTTAGCAACACCACACAATGCTCCAGCCGTCTTTCCAAGAAGCAATAGGTCCAAGAATGAAACAGCTTTGTCAGGTTAGAATGGCAACACCTGACGTGGCAATGTCGATCCTGCCATTTGGATCTGAAACGTTCAAGCTAAACGCGGCTGCCACGGCCATTATCCGCAACTTGATTTTGCGGCTGGCAACAACGGTGCAGCCACATGCAGCATTCACATATCAATCAATCCCACAAAAGTATTTCATCCACACAAAAAGGGGGGACAGAGAAGAAGAAGAAGAAGAAGAAGAAGAAGAAGAAGAAAAAAACACGGTGAGTGTGGAGCCGGTGCCCTGGTTTAGCAAACATGTATGGATCCCCACGGGTAATTGCAGCGCAAGTGCCGACCCTCCGCCTCCAACCATTGCTCAAGAGCAGTTTAATAAAGTGCCAGAGTGGCTGGAGTCACCAGCACCAGCACCAGCACCACCAGCAGCACCACCACACTGGGAGGCAAAGCCGTACTACATCGAAGTCCCCCACATCATTGACAGCCAACGCCGATTTGATTGCTTTGAAGCATACCCAGCGGTTGCTTTTGTGTGGAACTTGTCCGACTCGGTCAACTTGTTCAGTCTCATGGGTGACAACGACACCGTCATGGTGGTACCCCCGGCCAATGTGAAGCAGCAGCCATGCACGTTGCAGAAACAAGCCAACCGTGCCCAAAAGTATACATTGGCAAACGATTTTTTGTTGCACCCAGTCAGCCCACCACCACTATGGTCACTTGTCAATACCGCCCCCTGGGTGTGCGACATTCTGTTGCACCTGCCAGACTTGCCCTCCATCTGCCAGCTGGTTTTGGATCACGACCAGTTCACAGAGAGCGCCAAGTACTTTGTATACCCCGTGACCAGGTTCCATGCCAAAGAAACACGGGATGCGGGCGGTATTATAGCAAACTACTTTTTCAACAACCACCGCGTGGTTCGTGTGTGGAACTTGGCACGGTACCAGATCATCAACAATATGAGCTGGAGCCCATTCAATACCAGTGTGGTGGGGGACTTTGCTCATACCTTGCAGGAGACCATCGTGCCAGAATGCGTCTCGATTGGACCGGCCATGATTAAAGTGGAGCCAAAGTATATGGGCGAGAGTGCGACGTGCAACTATAGCAACAGCAACAACAACAACAACAGCAGCAGCAACAGCAGCAGCAACAGCAACAGCAGCAACAGCAACCAGGAACTTACAGAGGAAAAGGAAACATGTGGCCCAGGAAATGGTTCTACTCAGATGGTCAGCCTGTGCATGCCCACAAACGTGGCAACATACCACAATGACACTGACGAATTGGATCGGTTGGTGAAAAAGAGGCGGAGGGTAACCCCCCAGCAGGTTGACCTACCGCCCAGCCTAGCCATGCTCCTGTTTCTCGAGCCAGCGCCACCAGGGCCAAATGGTGCAAAAACCACAACAAAAGAGGACAGAGCCACCCCACAATCAGCAACAACAGCAGCAGAGGCACCTCCAGCAGAGGCACCACCACCCGATGTCTCCTTCCTCACAGAATCTTCTTCCCAGGAATACTCCTTCGACGCCACTCAATGCATAGTTTTGAACCAGACGTTTTTGGACAAGGCGTGCCAATTGGCCAAACGCATTATGGAAACCATCTGTGTGATTGAAATGCGGTTCGCCCACGCCGTCGATGTGGTGATCAATGCCCAAACGGGCGTTTACCTTTCCACTTCAGACTACCTTCTCCAGGCCGACGCGCAACACGAGTTTTTGATCCTCCCGGAACTACTTGCCATAAAGCGGCACTTTCACAAACTCTATTTCATTGTGCTTATCGAAAACCAAAGCTTCTTGACCTATGGCGGCGACAAGCTACAAAAGGTGCAGGTGATTTGCATGTCATTAGGCATCAAGTTGGTGATGGTGCCGCCGTCCGATGCATTTCTCTGGATGATGGAAATCATCAAGCACGAAACACCCCCGCAGCTCGTGGATGCGTATTCTCCTGATGATCGAGAATGCATGTTTTTATGCGAGTGTGGGCTCTCATACTTTCAAGCCAATGCCATACTCAGTGCTTGTTCATTCAAGGACTTTGCATTGAGCACGGTGGAGGAGAAAGTAGAGGCATTCTCGCGCATCGTAACCGTTGAGCTACTAGTAAGTCATACCACCTTTTGGGGATTTTCTCAAGCCATTGCCTACTAACAGCGCCACCTCTTTCTTCTTGCCCAGTACTATATCGACGGTATTCTCTGCTGCCAGTTCTACTGATTCTCTGCTGCCAGTTCTACTGATTCTTTGCTGCCAGTTCTACTGATTCTTTGCACGACCAATTGTTGACACGCACCTTTTTTTTTCTTCCCTCTCATTCACACTCCTTCTTTCTCCTTTATTGATTTTTTTTTTTTTTTTTCACCAAGGAAAAAAAACGACGACGAAGATTACAACAGTACCGAAAACAACAGCGAAAACAACAGCGAAAACAACACCACCACCAACACCACCACCAACACCACCACCAATTGATCCCCATCTCTTACTAATACAACCACAAAACACTCAACTTCCATGGTTGTGTTGGCATCTTCCATATGCACCCGAGGCGGTAAAGCCTTGTTGTCAAGGCAGTTTAAAGATATATCCAGAGACAGAATCACGGCTCTATTGGCCAACTTTCCCAGCTTGATTTCCAACTCGACGAGCCAGCACACCAGTGTTGAGGACGAAAACGTGAGGTATGTCTACCAGCCGTTGGAAGAGTTTTACATTGTTTTGATCACCAACAAGACGTCCAACATTTTGCAGGACATTGACACGTTGCACTTGTTTGCCTCCACCGTGAGCAACCTATTGAGAAATGTGGACGAGCGTGAAGTCTTTGACAATGCATTTGAAATTATCAATGCGTTTGACGAGATTATCAATTTGGGCTACAAGGAAAACTTGACCTTGAGCCAGGTGCAGACGTTTTTGGAGATGGACTCGCACGAAGAAAAGATCCAGGAGATTATCGAGAGAAACAAGGAGTTGGAGGCCACCGAGGAAAGAAAGAGGAGGGCCAAGGAGATACAGAGAAAGGAGTTGGCAAAGAGAAACATGGAGCAGCAGTTGCCCACGGCAGCAAACTCGTCCTTTGGCTACGATTCGTACCAGCAGAACCAGTCGTACCAGCCAACGTACCAGCCCACGCCAGTTATTGAAACCACCAACACCAACAACAACAACAACAACAACAATGGTGGCGGCGCGGGCTTAGCGTCGTCGAGACCAAGGGGCGGCGGTTTACAATTGGGCGGCAAAAAGGCTGGTGGCAGACAAATGCCCGGCTCAGCCGCAGCTGCAGCTGCAGCAGGTGTGGCAGCCGCATTCCGTGGTGGGAGCGCCAATGAGCCATTGTTGGCCACCCAGGCGCCCGTTTTCGCCCACAGCCTGTCGCCCCAAGTGGCAACGCCACAGGGCTACTCCAAGAGCTCGTCGCCAGCCATTCAAGCGTCCAAGGTGCCCAACAATGGCATTTTGATCACCATCAATGAAAAGGTGACTGCTCAATTGACCCGCGAGGGGTCTATCGTCTCGTCAGAAGTCAAGGGCGACTTGCAGTTGAGAATAAACAAGAGCGAGTTGGCGCATGCCAAGATTTTGTTGAAGGCTTTGGGCGACAAGAAGCAGTACAAGACGCACCCCAATGTGGACCGCAACTTGTTCAACTCTGACAGCGTCATTAGCGTCAAGGACAAGAACAAGAGCTTTCCCTCAAACGACCAGCCATTGGGCGTGTTGAGATGGAGAGCTGTGGGGAAGCAGGACGACACGTCATTGATTCCCGTTGTCATTACTGCCTGGGTCAATGTCGATGAACACTCGGTTGCCCAAGTCACGCTTGAATACGAATTGACGTCTGAGTTTGTCGCGGCCCACCAGAACCAAGCCGCGGTGGAGGGCATCAAGATCTTGGTGCCCGTTCTGACCGGCGATGTACACTTGCAGGA
>JAKTZW010000402.1:0-33062 GCA_030579015.1 Zhuliangozyma blackwelliae | reverse complement strand
AAAACAGGGTATCACAAAATCCACCCTCATCGAGACGCCCGCTACCGTGAATAATACGTTGTTCATTACCCACTCTTTCCATCACGGGGTCTTTTAGATCCCCTTAGCACGCACGGCAACTTGCTTGCATCCCAAAGTCATTAAACTTGATCTTTATATCAAATGTATACGAATTTTTTTTAAAATGTTTTGAAGAGAGCAGTTATAAAGTATGGCAAAACATCAAACGAAATCTAATCAATAAAATAAAAAGCGTCAACGTAAAAGAACCAAAGAAGACAAACCTCCCCCTCTCACATCACATTCCAAATGATAAAATCAACTGAGTTGTAAACCAAACTCAAGTTTTGTAGATTAAGAAATGAATAGAAACCAAAAAAAAGTCCTCCAACAAGTGAAATCAGAACCAAAACTAGACACCTTCCCGCTCCATTTAAGCAAAAATGTCATATGGCACCTTCTTCACATTGTACTTGTTACCCTTTCTAGTGTGTCTGGTTGGGGGTGGAACAAACTTGATTTCCTTGCTGCTCTTCTTCTTGAGCAACGAAAACCCAGTAGTGTTTGACTCCAGAGAAAACACCGACCCGAGATCGTGGGTGGATGTGTTGGATGCAAACAAGGATGGAGCCTTCTTGGCCGTGTATTGTGGTTGCGAGTGGGGGACAGACAACGACGACGACGAGGCAAAGGATTGGGGAGAGCGGGTTGCATACAATGCCTGGGTCCGGTTAGCCAGCGAGGTGCGAGACAACTGCTCTTGGTGTGGCTGCCGAGAACCACCAACAGCAGTGTTTGTGGTCCCCAACGACACCACGGAAAACTTGCGATTCTCGGGCTCCGTGAGCGTGGCTAGCGTAATGGTAGATCCCTTGGAGGACCCAAACAACGACGTAAACCGGTGCCTAAACCCCTTCTTTTTGGAGGAATCGCCTTTATCCCTCAACTCGCCCTTGGATATAGCCATGGACTGCAGCGTCACATTGCCAAACGAATTCAACACATTGTACGACGAGTCATTTTCAAGGGCATCTTCATACCTCGAGACATTGGTTGTGGACACACTCTTGGAGTGGCTCACACCGCCAGCGCCAACCGAGTACATTGAAGGCAGACTGCGCATTCTTGATGCGGCAGCCACCCCCGAGGAAACAACAACATTCTCCGGGTGATTGTACCCTTGCGTTTCAATCTCCTTCTTCAAGACAAACGACGATCTCATAAATCCCAACGAGGCGCGCTGGTTGGAGCCCAACGAGCCTGCAGACGAAGAGTATGTCTTGTTCAACGAGTACATTGAATTGTTTCTCTTGTGGGGAGCGTGAACCACGGGGGACCCAGGAACAAAGTTAAAGTCAGACACATCAGAATTGGTAGACACCTGTCTGGCATGGGTGGTGGTGGACCTGGCGTGGTGGCTGCTGACAGTGGTGGTGGTGGCCTTCATCACTGGCGTGTATGCCTCCGTGTTTGACGAGATGGACGATCTATAGTCCGAATTGTGCAACGACAATGACGATGCTCTCGAGGTAGACCCGCCCGAGCTGCTCTTGGCAGACTTGGTAGCCTCACCATCAGACTCATAGTTTGACGTAACATCTTCATGTTCGACAATTGGTGCCAATCCCTTCAAGCCAAACGAGGCATAGTCAAAAGTGCCACCAGTCAAACCGCCTCTGGATAATGATCTTTCAGGGACAGATTGTGACGATGCGGATTGTTGTTGTTGTTGTTGTTGTTGACGGTGCTCTTGCTGCTGTTGCTGTTGACGGTGCTTGCTGATGAAAAACTCCTCCTCCTGCTCGTCAACTTCTGACGAGTCGGGAGATGGAATAGCCTCAACCATTCTTCTTCTCCTTCTAGGATCAAAGGGAGCGGCATCAATAGAGTCCAATGAAGAGTCAGAGTCAGAGTCAGCGTCAGCTGGCTCGGGGCTCTCCAACCGTTTTGTTTGCAACTTCTTCAACAACGATGCTGGAGCACTTTCTTCCGAAAACGACCCTCTTCTGCTTTGTCTTGGAGTGATAAACGCGTCAATGCCCTCTTCGTCGTCCGACATTGCCGCCGATGCTGGAGTCTCAGGCAACTTCTTTTCAACAAAGCTGGAGGCGCTAGACGACGTTTTGCCAAACCTACCACCAGCACTCTTTTTCCTTCTGGGGTCAAAGGGAGCTCTGGACGACAAAGAAACATCGTCCAATGAGCTCGACAAGGCGCTCTTTAAAGAAGAAGACACGTTCGAGTGGCTAACCCGTTCAAAGTTGCTCGACTGGGGAATGGCAACTTGAATGGGGGACTGGGCAACGTCAACCGATCTTCTAAACCCTCTGTACTTGTCATTTGACTTCAAGTCAACTTCAATGCACTTTGGGCTTTCCAAAATTGATGACGTACGCGAAAAGGAAGCCACCGGTGGTGTAGCAATAATCTTGGAGACAGCAGCAACTTCTGGCGAAGAACACGAAGACGAGGGAGGCGAAGCCGAAACTGTGCTTCTTCTATTGACATTCAAGGGCGGAACTTCATAGTTTGAGCTAGTGTCGCTGTCCATATCCTCTCCATCCTCTTGAAACTGCGAAATCGTGTTGGCGACAAACACATACACCTTGATCCAAACCAACTCGGTGATGCTGGTAAACTGAAACGACAACGTTTGCTTAAACGTGGTAATCAAGGCATTGCACATGGGCTCCAAATACTTGACCAACGCATCGGAAAACCGCCGGTTGTTGAGAACAAACTCGTACAAAAACTCACCCACCAAGGACGAATTTTCGACATTGTTGACAACAAACTGAAACAAGTCGCCAAATATCATAGCATGCTCGTGGATGATCAAGACATCGTTGTGGAAAATATCGCCGATTGAGGGGCTCGAGGCAAGCAAGTTGCGGTACACGTCGTGGTAAAACTCATTTTTGTTGTGGATATTGCCCCACGAAGTCTTGATGTTGCTGACCTGGACTTGGGACAAGACTAACTCTGACATTTTTTTTTTTGGGGGGTATGGATTATAAGTTGGGGTTGGGGTTGCGCTGGGCTGTTTTATGCTTGGGGGGTTGGGGTTATGGGTATAAATAATAAAGGTTGCAGTTGTAGCAGTAGCAACAGCGATATGGGATCTAGTAAAAAGGTGGTGAGAGAGGAATAAAAGGAGCACAAACGGGGGTACCCCTTTGCTGAAGGACCTTGTTGCTTTTATATGAATTTGCTCTTCTCAGGTACCCCATTTAGGGGAATCTCTACTTAAACTTGCCATATTCAGTGATATACCTCAACTTGGTTATTACTGTCGACCTTCTAGGAAAAGTTACTTAAAATGATAGCGTACTCAAACAGGAAGTTACAGGTTTTTTTTTTTTTTGGCTGTAAAAGCGGGACTTTGCATCCAAAGTGCAATAGTCGAGAGAGAAAAAGAGGAATTTCCTAATTGGGTAAACTAACTGCTTTTGCACTTTTTTTCCTATTCTCCAACTATTTTCAACTGAGGAGAGAGATTTCAAAAAAAACAAGGTTGCGAAATCGAGGAGATACAAATGACGAGTGGGGAAATGGGCGAGTCAAGTTGCGGTGACGGGGATTAGCATTGAAAGGGGGATTAAACCTTTTACGTTTTACGTTGGAGTACCCCACTTTTTGTCATGTCGCGGCGTCATCCCGGTGGGTGGTTTTCGAATCGGGCAATATAGAAGTCAAATTGTCGCTGCTCTTTAGCTTTGGAAAAAAGAAGGTGAGCCTCTCGAAAGGGGGAAGGGAAGGCATGGGGCATGGGGCGGGCTCAATACTTGACGTTTGGAAACCCCACATAAATATTTTTTTCTTTCAATGTGGTCACGAATCAATATGTGATTAACTTTTCAAACCGGGATGTCATTGGGTAGTGTGTCATTGGAAGGCAACCATATCTCCACTAAAGTTTCAGTGCCTCAACGCCATCCATCAATCCCATTTTTCTTAGCAAAACATTGTCATCCCATCAATTGGTAGCACCAGGATGTGGCAAACGTTTTTATTGCTTACCAAAAGAAATAATGCGTGCAACGACCAATTCATCTACACCCAAAAAGAAAAACCCAAGGAGGCGGATCGTTTATTTTTATGTAGATAGCACCAGCAACAACAAACTACAACCCCCCCAGCCTCTGGAGACCGCTCACGTCAACCGGCTGCTTCATTCCAACATTATTTACCTACTGGCGAGGGGCTTACAGATAGGACGTGTATAGGGTGTGCACCATTTTTTTTGTTTTTTTTTACACCCTAAGCACCGGCGCCGCCCGCATTATGTTTAGAACAATCATGCCTGAAACACACCCACTTCAAGAAGTCAACAGCGATAACGAGCACCGCAAGAGAAGGAGGATACTGACGAGGTCAGACACGGGAAGAAACACAAGGAGGAGGCTAAATCCGGCCGAAAACCACGTTATAGAGATCCCATCAGACGATGACGATGACGATGAACAAGAGGTGGGCGATGGGCCAGGTGATGACGACGACCCTGAAGTTGTGTCTGTGAATGACGATACCCAGGATATAGAGATTACAAATGTCAACACGCGAGACCCCACGCCACTCAGCAGTGTTCCAGCCGCCGCCGCCGCCACCGCTGCTGCCACTGCTGCCACCACCACCGCTGCTCGATCCCGATACTCGCCACACTTGTTTGTTGATGACGACGACGACGATGAAGACCTAGACGACATTCAAATCACCAATGTAAGAACGATACCGTTTGACGAACAGCCGCGATTGCATACGCCAGTGGGCGACTTTGCATTGGATGGATACCCCCACCTGCCCATGCCACGAACCGCTTCCAACCCCCAGGGCAGAGACACGCTGCTACCGCCCCCCAGTCCACCGTCAGCAAGAGTGCTACGAAGACGACCGCTGCGATTCACCCGGCGCACACAGCAGCTGCAGCAGCTGAATGGAACAAGACAAGACAATGTCGAATCCCGCAGGTGGCGTCCGCTTCGCCAGCCTGCACCCTTTTTCCCGCCAGACGAGAACGATATACTTTCGGCCCTACTACCTAACATCATGATCCCGCCACAGCTCGCGCGGTTGGCCCACCAGGTGGGCACCGACGTTGCGCTTCGGATGCTTTACGGGAGAGATATGGGCGACGAGGAGCTCGATATGGAATCCCACATTATGGCGCGGATCGAGGAGGACAACAACAGAACCATTGACTCGCGGATAAGCACTGAGCAGGTGTTTAACCAAAAGGCTGCTGAAGACAAGTTGCAAATTGCCCGAAATGAAGATGGGCTACACACCAACACCATCCAACCGGGCGACACGCTCGTGTGTGAGTTGTGCAATGTCGTTCTTGGCGAGGGTGTGCCTGAAGGGTTTGAGGCAGACTTGAGGTATAATGAAAACTACCTCAAGTATGCTGAAATGTACCAGTGTCAGGCGCCTTGGTTCTGCACGTACCCATTGACCCGAGTAGACAAGGAGTTGTCGAAACGAATCTTTGTTTCCAGGTGTGGGCATGCGTATTGCGGGAGGTGCGTCAAGAATATCGGCAACCGCCCTAAAAGGACGAAAAAGACGGCCAAGGCGCACCCAATCACCGGCCCCAGCGTTTATGCGCCCGCAAAGTGCGTGCAGGGACTGGGTGCAGAGGGAGAGGAGGGACAATGCGGCCGAAGGTTTACCGCCAAGACATTTACCGAGGTGTACTATTGAGGTGTAGCTACTGGCTGGGGCTTTTATTCTATGTGCTCAGCTCCGCTGGCTCAGTATAGCTTCTTTTTCTTAGTATAGCTTCTTTTCTCAATACAGCTACAGGTATGGCAAACTAGACAATTTTACTGCTTCTCATCAATCTTCATCCTCTTGGTCGCCGTTGTTATGCCCTCGGGCTCTTCGCTAGAGTACCTCGTCGACAGCGAATCGTCCTTTTCCATAACCACGTCGTGAATCATTTCCTCATCCTCCTTTGCCCCTTCACCATTCACCCACTCCTCCGCCTTCAGCAACTGGTCGCTAAACACATTGGTCAACTTGGTGATCATATCGAGCGATTCCTTGGCAAACACAAATATACGGTCGTTGCCCTGATGCGTGCCGCCCGGCGTGGATGTGCCGTCTTGCTGCAACGATGCCGGCAAGTGCAATATTATGTCACGGATGGTGTTTCGCAAGTCGGCTTCCAGGGATGCAGGCCCTGCGCCCGCGCCCACGCCCGCGGTGCTGAGGTGTGATGTGTTGCTCGAGACTGGAGATAACGACGCTTCAGTGCTCAATGTTGACGGGCGAAAGTTGGAGATCAAATGGATAATCTTCTTGACAGTACCAACAATTTCCGTCTTTGTCTTTTGGGTGGCGGGATCCAAACCATCGGGGCTTTCCGACTCGTTTGTTCTTTGCAGCTGTAGCTTCTCGCGCTCTTCGCGCACCGCCACTTCTGTCTCATTCACCTTTTGTTGCAAAAATGCCACCTTGGAGTTGATGTTGGCGTTTGCGAGCTTCAAGATGTGCAAGCAAAACTGCAACCTCTTTTTGGTTTCGCCGGTGGTGGTGACGCTACTGGTGCTGGCGTTGCTCAACCGCCTCTTTTTCTGCTTGTGGTCGCCGCTGAGGGAAACAATGGGGGTGATTTCTGGCGACGTGATTGCAGAAGACACTGCCGATGACGTGCGCCTCGCTTGGTGCCGGCTGTTCAAGTTGACTTCCAATTTGCTCACCACCGGGATGGCGGCGGCCTCAACAATGCCGGCGGCGTAATTGAACGACGCGTACTTGCTCTTTGATGTTTCGTAGTACTTTACCGCATTCATCACGATGGGGTGCTTGGCAACCATCGACACCGTCGACACCAAAGGGTGTTTCTGTTCAATAGGCACATCGTCGGGAGTGATGGTTTCGTTGTCGGACGTGGCGGAGGAGGGCGAAGTGCTCCTCTGTGTTAGCTGGGTCAACACTTCGGCGGCAGCCAAATCCTGATGGTGCTCATTGGTAGATACAAACGTTGTGGATTCTGCTTTCGACGTGTATGGCGGCGGAGGCAAAGCAGGCGACGACAGCTGCTGCAGCAGCTGCTGCTGCTGTGGTTGTGCTATTGTGGGTGACAAGGGACTATGTGACATGGGTATAACTTTGTCTTGTGATTGTTTTACCAAGGCTGGTTGGTTGGTTGGCTGGATGTTGGTGGTTATACAAGAACGCTTGTTGCTCAACTGTGCTTATGGTGTTGACTTTGGTGAAATGTTGGAAGCTTCAGCAAAAACAAGCAAACAACCGGGAAAAGAAAACAGTGGTGGTATTTATGGCTATCTGTCGTCATCTCCAAGAGATTGTGACTTTTTTATTTTGTTGTGTGGAAGCGAAGGAGCACGAGAAAAAAAACAAAAAAAACAAATCTGGTGCAAAATATTGGCATGTGAAGTTTATCTCTTTCTCTTTCTCTCTTTCTTTGTCCTACCACACACACACACACACACACACACAAATTACCACCAAGCCAACAAGAGGAGGAAAGGGGGGGGAAGAGGATTGTTGGCCAGAATGGGGAACCGCGCGGCGAGAAGTGGGGAGAGGGGGAGAGGGGGAGCAGTAGAGGAAGAGGAGGTCACCAACAATTGTCACTACGGGGACACGTACTTAGCACGTTGTCCCCAAGACCTTTCCTCTTTTCCCCTATGGTTTATATTCACCTGGCTGTGTATATGTGTGTGTGTGTGTGTTGGTGAATACGAAATTTCACCACTGCGTCTCACACCCTCTCTTTGACCCATCAAACGTTTTTTGGGCCTCTTGTAACTGAATGTGATTTTGTTCATGGGGGGGAGGGGGGAGGGGGGGGGGAAAGGCAAGAGAAAAAAAAACAAGGGCTTTCTTTCAAGGCTTGCCTTTTGTTGTTGGTGCTGGCTATTGTTCCAAGTGCCATCACCCTCACTGTAGTACTACCGGCTTGTAAATCTTGTAATCGGCATTTCTGTGCTCGCTATTGTGTGATTTTGGGTTTTCAATTGAATGCAGAGACCTTGCAAACAATGGGAAAGGGAACCCAAAGGGTATGGTAATTGGCAAGGTTATTTAGTAAGGGAAAAGACGAAGGGGAGGGGAAAAGTGTAAATAAAGGCCATCATCACTCAAATTCCGCTTCTGTTGAATAGCGCAGTTACAGGTTTTCTCACAACAAAGGGGCACCAACACCGCTGCTGCTGCTTCTGCTGCTGATGTTGCCTGATAAGCCACAGCCACCAATGTCACGCCATCATTTTGTAGGCGCCGTGGTGCCATGACGTTGAGACAGTGGATGCAAAGCGTTTCATAGATAAGGTTGAGTGATATATCCGATCGATCATGTGACTTTTTGCAACACTCTTATAGCCAACACCACGGTCAACACCACGGTCAACACCACGGTCAACGCCACAGGCAGGTCAAGTTACCAGCCATTACATATACTATGCATACTATCCCTGGAGGTGGCACTGTCCTTGCACATGTGTGATTGTCACATTCACCCTCGCCCTATATATGCATTGGCTCTAATAAACTTGTTGGGTCACCAACCCCTGTTGCAGCCTGACTGTCACAATACACCCCCACCATCCGAGGCACACCACTCGTGCCAGTCGAGGAGATTACATCCACCTCTCAGATCAGCTGAATATCCCCCTAATATTATTGGGACAAAACCTAATATACAAATATACAAAATCAACTATTCTTTTGGACATACTCTGCCGCCTTGGACTTGACCGACGCAGCCATAGCGTCATCCTCCTTCTCCTCTTCGTACGCGAGCCACTTGTTGAAGAAAAACTTGGCCTGTTTCCGGTTCAACTTCTTGGCCAACACCCTGTCAAACAAATGTTCCACCTTTTTCTTTTCATCCTGCTTGATCTCCTGATCAATGTACACATTCCACAAATCAATCCTCTTGGGCGCGTCCGACACCAAACCCTCGAAAAGCGACCGGCCCTGCTCGGCATCCCCCTTGGCAAACTCCAACTGGGCAAACTTGCGCACCACCTCAACGTGGTCCCTCTTGGGTAGCACCTGCAAGGCCTTGGCCAACACCTCGTGCGTCTGCTCATTCAACCCGCGGTCCAACAAGAATGACCCGTATTGCACCCAGGTGGACACGTGCTTGCCAAACTTCTTGCCCATCGTCTTGTACAACTCTTCTGCTTGGTCGTACTTTTCAGACATGGTGTAGATGCTCACCAATTTCTGGTGCATGGTGAATGCATCCATATACTGACACGCCCTTTTGAAAGTATCCTCCAACGACTCGTCGCTGCCAAAAGTGTTTTCCAAGTTGAGCAACGCAATCCAAAGGTTCATCTTTTCCTGTTCCTCACGGTAGTTGATGGTCTTGAGCCCCCTCTCGGCAATCTCCCTCGCCCGGTCAACCTCACTCAACTGCAACTGGAAAGACATGTAGTTCATCCACATGATGGACGAATCAGGGTTACCAATCAAAAGACGCTCAAAGTCAGCAACCGACTGGGGGGCCCTGGTGTTTAAGTCAGCCGTCTTGTCTTCAACCGCTTGTCTGGATCTCTTTTTCTTTTTCTTTTCAGTAAAGTCTTCCTCGTCTGACGAAAAGTCTTCTTCATTGACTGCTTGATCCAAAATGGATGCAGTCCAGTCGAACCCGTTGGTGGATAAACCAGCACTAGCAGAGACTTTAACCTCTTGGTCGTCTTCGTCATCTTCGTCTTGTTCATCCTCTTCATCCTCTTCATCATCATCGTCTTGTTCATCCTCCTCCTCATCATCACCACCGTCCATAACAGCGTCGTCGTCGTCACTTTCCCCCTCACTGTTTTCCGCCACTTCAACATCCTCCATTTCATCATCGTTACCGTCAGCGAAATAAGAAGCCTTCATGCCCAACGACAATTGTCTCTTTTCACCATCAATCTTTAAAATCTTCACCTTGACACGGTCGCCCTCGCCAAACAATGACGACGCATCGGTAACCACATTATCAGAGATCTCCGAACGATGGCATAACCCACTAACATTCATAGTGCCGTCCAACTTGACAAACACCCCAAAGTCAGTGGCGCGGGTCACTGTTCCTTCAACAACGTCACCCACTTGCAACTCGTCAAAGTGCTTCAACGCCTTCAAATCGCCACTCACTTCGCTCTCCTTCAAGGTCATCAAAACACGCCCGGCTTCCTGGCACGCAACAATCTTGCCACTAACCGCCTGGTTGACCTTAAAGTACTTTTTCCAGTCCTTCAAGTACGAGTCGGACAAGTCGGAAACCCGGACCAACGCATAAACCGATCTACCCAACGACACATAGAGCCCGTTGTTGGCAATATTCTTGACAAACCCCTTGACCACCTCTCCCCTCGTCAAGTTATCCACCGTGTTGACCACCTTGTCCACCGCCGCGTCAGTCCTCAAAGAAACGGCTATCCTCTTGTTTTCGCCATCAATGTCCAACACCGTGGCGCCGACATAGTCGTTGGCGGAAAACACATGGTCCAACTTTTCAGAGTAGTCGTTCAACGCATCAGTCACAAAAGCCGACGCAACAACATTGTCCCCAAGGTCAACCAAGACGTACGGATCCTTCACCTTGACCACCCGCGCCGGGTACGTCTTTCCCACCGCGACACTCTCAAACGACTCGACAACCCCCGTCCGCGACGTCAACACCAACGTCTGGTGCTCCTGGTCAATCTCCTTGACCTTGACCTTGAGCGCAGTGCCAACTGGTAACTTGTTGTCCAAGTCGGCAAAGATGGACGCATCGTCACTCAACTCCATAAATGAGATCCGGCCCTTGATGTTGGGCGAAAGCGACACCCACACAAAGTTCTTGACAATGTTGTTGACAAACGCCACAAACTCGTCGCCCGCCTTGACGTCGGCAATTTTCAAGTCGGTGAGGCTTTCATTGCCGCTGGTGCCCTTGCTGTTTGCTCCCTTGATCGACAACTCCAAAATCGTATTCTTGTTGGATGTGCGGTGCGTGATTGGCAAAAACCGGTGGTTCTTGGCATCGTGGACGCCAATCACCCTCACGGTAATGACGTCACCCTTGTGGTACGCCACCAATGGCTGACGCGCATTGGCAATGTCTTGCCACGAACCAAACACTTCGGTAATGTCCACCCGGCCCTGCAAGTTGTCGGCCAACTGCACATTCAACTGGGTGCCCTTGACCGCCTTGACGCGTGCCTGGGTAACCACGCCGGGGGAATAGTCGCCAATGACTTTCTTGGAAGTGTCAACCGGGCTGACCAACTCCTCGCTGTCGGTTTCGCCAGGGGCAGTCAATGTCAACAAAAACCGCCTGTTTTCATTGTCGGTGGACAAAACGCGGCACGACACCGACTGGCACTTGTGGTACTTTTTGGTCAAGTCCTCCTTTGGGTTCTGGGTGGCATACTTTGCCAACACCAACCCGGTCAACTTGTTGGCAAACGACACAAACAACCCCAAGTTGGTGACGTTCTTGACGTATCCCTTGACAATCTTGTTCACAGCAATGTCGCCAAACTCGGCCGGCAAAGACTTTTGCTTGGCAGCTTCAATCAACGATGGTTTGGACGTGGCAATAACAGTTTTGGCCCTCATGTCCTTGTCCAAGATCAATATCTCCAACTTGCCTCCAATCTTCAACCTCTTGGCGTGGGCTCGGTTTTGCTCGTAGTTTCCGTCAACCAACATGCCGTCGTAAATCACTCCCTTCAAACCAGAACCCTCCAACTCCACCAACACCGAATCTTTGGTTCTCTCAACAACGACAGAGCCAACGACAGAGGTGCCAGGAACGAGTTTGTGGATCTCGGCGCTCTGAGCGCCAGAAAGGTCACCCGATTGCTTCAAAGTAACAACCAAACGCTTCTGCTCGTCATTAACACCCATGATCCGCACACTGACGATTTGGCCAACCTTTAAGTAATCGCTTGCATTCTGCACAAATGTCTCGGAAATCTCCGACTTGGGCAAGTATGCCATCAACCTGCCAAAAAACGAAACAAGGGCGCCATTGGGAACAAACTTTTCGACAATGGCATTGGTCTTGAAGCCAACCTTGGCGCCGTCAAAGCTCGACAATATCTCCTCGTCCTCGAGATTGACCAACGCTTTTCGCAACGTCACCAACACCCTTCTGCCCTGATGCGCCAACAACCTGCCCTTGACTTTGCTGCCGATTCTGAATTTCCTCTCTGGGTACACGAGTTTGATGTCTGACATTTGGTTGCTGGGCACAAACGCGTTGAACTCCCCGTACAACTTGACCTGGATGCCGCCGTTGTCGGGCATGACCTTGACGATTTCAATGTCGTTCAACAAGGTGCCCACGGGAATTGCTTGCGCACTCAAGTATTCAGAGTCAATGACCTTGGGATCAAGCGTCAAGATAAACAAGTTGTCCACCGCATCGTAGCCAAGCACTCTTGCGCGATGCTTGGACCCAAGAGAATAGTCAAGAAGAGTCTTTTCCGGATCAAGCTTGGAAAGGTGCACCTGGCCGTTGAACGAGGAGCACTTGGCGTATAGGTACTGCTGGTCCTGTCCCACCACTTCCACGGATTCAAACTTGTGGCCCACTGGGAACGCCTCGAGAGCGGTGGTGGCCAATGAATCGCCTTCCAACTGCATCACGTGCGGCAAGACGGACAATGCCAACTTCTTCTCGCCCCCCTTGGTGAACACGTCCAAAACCTTTGCCCTAATGCTCGACCCCACGCCGTACTTGTGCTTCAAATCGTCAAAGGAAAAATTGCCCAACTGGGCCATGGTTATTGTGGCGTCAACCAAGCCAAACACTTTGGTGACCAACCCAGACGAGGTAACGTTGCTGACCAAGGCATTGACAATGATACCCGGCTGTATTGAGTCCACCGATGAGATGGTGGACACGGTAGACTTTTTCGTGGTCAAGCTTGCTGGCTTCAATGTGATTATTCTTCCTCCCGAGGGCGCCGAGGCGATAAGAGCCAAGACGTTTGACCCGGGGTGGAAATCTGCCACGTCGAGGTCGGCAGCCTTGATATCCTTATTGGACATGAACCCGGAAAACCCCGGTTTACCAGTTTCGAAAATCACCCCGTGGTCTTCAACCGACTTTACCGAACATTGCAACACATTCCCCGCTATCAAGTCCTCTTCTTCAACAGCCTCGTTCACCACTTCTGGCTCTATGCTCAAATCTATCTTTTTCTTTTCAGAATCTTCTGCAAACACCCGGGCCTTTAACCATTGTCCCACCTTGAACAACTTGGTCAAGTCAGGAAACTCCTTTTCGGGTTTAGTTGTCGCAACATTTTCCTCTTCCATTTCTTCATCGTCATCCTCATCATTCTCATCATTCTCATCATTCTCCTCGTCATCAGAATGCTCAAACTTCTCTATCAAGCTTGTGATAAGCGGACTTATCGATGTGATTGGAATGTACCCCACCAAGTTCTCACCAAGAGCCAACGTGATCTCTAGCTTTTCAATCTGGCGGATCTGACCCAATACCAATGTCCCTGAAATGAGGTTTTTAAACGAAAGGTACTCGATGGGAATAACTGTTTCCTCTGCAGTTTCGGCGTCCTGCTTGGACTTTTTCTTGGACTTCCGCTTCTTGGCCGGCTGCTCGGCTGTCGATGTCGTTGCTGCCAATGGTCTTTTGTTGGGTTGTTCAAACAAAACATCTCTTGTTGCCTCATTTGATATCTCCTTCACTTCCAAGGGTGTCAAGACGGATGAACCACCTCTTGGAAACGCAAACTCATTGCTTTTCATGTCTGACTTGGAGGAATCAGCCATCGTTTGCAGTGTGGTGTTTGATGTCTTGGTTCTTCAAGTAGATTTTTTTTTTTTTCATCTTTTCTTCTTACTTGCAATGGCGGCCCATCTCATCGAGAAGAGAGAGTCAGAGAGAGAGAAAGTAAGAATGGGAGGAAAAAAAAAAGCGCGGCACGTGACCGCACGAATCTTGTTTATGGTTCCTTGTTTTTTTTTTCTTTTTTTTCTTCTTTGTTTTCTCATGTTTGGCTGCAAAGTATGCTAACCAGAATATATATAAAAAGCCCAACACCCACCAGCAAAAACCAGTTGGTCACTCTTTGTGCCCTTTAAAAGATTCTTCTATCATTAACCAACCCGGCCATCTTGCGTTTATACATTTCCCTGTCCGCCTCTCTCAATCCGTGCCTCTTGATGAGCTTGGAGTAGAATAGCCCACATGCGTTGCACAATGTTCTGCTCCCCTCAGGACCACGGCGCCATTCGGGTGTCTCTTGAGACTCACAGTGTTGACACACAGTTTCTGGTTTTGCATTCAAAGTGGTATTGAGACCGCCGACGCTGAAACTCTGTTGCATGTGTTGTATATGTTGCTGGTGGTTCTGTTGTTGCAGGTGTTGCAGGTGGTTCAGTTGTTGCATGCGCTGCTGGTGACTGTTGCTGCCACCGTCAATGCTGCTACTGTCGTTGTCGTTACTGCTGCAGCCGCTGCCGTTGTCACTATTTCTGTTGTGATCCGACCCATTAACGAGAACATCCATTGGAATGACTTTCCAGCCAGAAGCCAACAATGCCGTCTTTTGCACTTTCTTCCGAGACTTTTTGGGCCCTCCCTTTTTAAATGTGTAGTTGCTGCTCCGCTTGGTGCCGCCCCTTTGCTCGCCAAGCACCTTTGTACCAGCAATAATCTCCTGCAATTTCCTACAATTGAGCATGGCGCGTTCCAATTCCTCGCTGGAAACACTGGCCTTGATTAGTTCCATGATTTGCTCCTCGCCGAAACCAGTGGCATGGTTCCGTGTTATCTCACTGCACTTGGAGGCAAAACAGGCCAAAAACTGAACGAGCTCGTTGACAAAGGCATACCCTCCACTGGGAGGTGACGGCGGGTAGCGCGCCACGCCGCCGTTGGTGGGTGCGAGTCTTCCAGTGTCGGAAAATGCTGGGGATGGGTTCCTTGCTTGACCAAATACTGGGGTGCACGCGTACTGGTTGGGAAAGCTTTCGTGACGGGAGTGCAAATTTGGCCCAAAGGAATACTCGGGAACAGAGGGGTAGTATGGGGTAACCTGTGTCTGTGGGTGTGGCGGAGTATACACCATCAACCGTTGGGTAACTTTTTCGGAAGTGGTCGTAATGGCAGGCACAGTGGTGACAGAAGGGGTTACCATTGCCATTGCTGTCGCCGTTGCCGTTGCTGCTGCTGCTGCTGCACCAACTGCACCGACTGCACCAAGTGATTGGGTCGTCAGAACCAATTGTTGAAACGAAGGTAGTCTTGGTCTTGGCACTACGCCGTGTTCATGGCGTGCACCCTTCATTATGGAAACAGAAAGTGAAATGGCAAAGAAAGGAGGATATATATATATCAACAAGTGAAAAGGAAGCCCGAAACTAAGCCAGACCAGTTCATGGAATCTACATACGCTTAAATACAATCTGAGCAAAAAGAAAGCATGAAAGAGAGACAGAGACAGAAAAAAAAAAGGCATACCATAGAATGTTGTTCATCTCGAATCGGAACGGCAGCTGCCGCTGTTGGGCATTAAGTTATGCCGGCGTCGATTACTAAGATACAAATTTCTAGGAAACCGGTGGCGCATCATGGGGGAGGAGGGAAAAAGAGTGCTTGGACTTGCATAAGCCGCCAACCCAGGCGTTGCATCTAGACCGATCTCTCATTTCGCCTTCACTTTCTTTTTCTTTTTACTCATTCGTGCTGAGTTGTTGGATTGCGGACTTGGTTGGATGACAATCGTGCCATCCCTGACGTCCTGCGGCTCGTCCTTGAGTTTCTCCCGACTGTCCAAGAAAAACATCAAATCTGCCACCTGTTCTTCCAAGCCCTTGTTATTTTCCGTCAACTCCAATATTCGTTGCTTGTCCTTTTCGGCGTTCTCCGAAAGGTACTCTATCTTTTTGGAAAGCGCCTCGTTGATGGTGTTTGATGTATTCAACTCTCGCATGACCTTGTTTAATTTCTCGTCCTTGTTTTGAATCTTTTCCTTCAACGACGGAATCAAATTCATGGTGAGGTCAGTGAGCTTCGTGGTCAAATCTTCCACCTTGATCTCCAAGTCGGCCAATGCTTCTGGTCGTTTGCCTACGGCACTGGACCCTCTTCTCAATTTGGGCGCGCCGCGTTTCTCCTCTAGCAATTCCTCGTAGTACTCCCGCTGGCTCGCGAGCTGGCTTATGAGCAACTGCGAGTACTCAAACCCAACCCTGTCGACTTTGTCCACGGTAGAGGCAGACGCCTGAGGCTTTTCCTTGTCCGGCAACTCGACTAGCTTCCCATCCGGGCCGTTGGTGACTAGCCTGTGCACATAATTGTCTCCTGCATAATCCCACACCCTGGACGTGGATATTTCCATGGAAAAGCAGTGTCCTGTATCAATAAAGTGCTTGAGCGAGTGTTGCTCGGGCGCATACCTGCTGCAGCCAACATTTCCACACACAAGACAAATCCACAAGTTGGCAGTTTCGGCACAGCCCATGCATACTTCTTCAGTCCCATCTCCGGCCATTAAAGCCGGCGGCGTTAAGGGACCGGCTCCGGGGGTCTCCTCCAGAGACCGGGAGTTTAGACCCTGCATCCTTGTGACTGAGGCACGTATACCGTCACTTGAGAGGTTGTGCGAGTACCGGCAGACTGGACACGAGTCGTCTCTCCATTTGGTTAGGCACTGACAATGGAAAGTGTGCTGGCAGGGGATCGTGAGTAGACCCGTGACCACGGCATCCATCTTTTCGAGGCAAACGGGGCACGTTGGTAGCTCGATGCGTGGATCTTCTTTTTCTTCTTCCTCTTCCTCTTCCCCTTCCTCTTCCTCTTCCTCTTCCTCTTCCCCTTCCTCTCCCCCCAACAAGGCTTCACTGGTGGACTGAACGGGACTTGGCGGAGGCAAAGTGAATGGGTCATGTAGTAGAAATGGTATTAGCGTGTCGACCTCATTTTCCGTGGGGTAGCTCAACTCAACCGACTTGACATACACAACGTGGCACGTTTCGGGCTCCATGGAATTGAAAGCCCGGCCATCAAAATGGTACTGAAACTCGGCTGCCTTGACAATGTCCCTGAACTTGATCAAAACCAAGAACCTGTTTGGCTTTTCGCTTTTGAGGATTCGCACGTGGGAGATCTCTCTCATGTAGGCCTCGCCGATGAACCCGAGCAAGTCTGTGGCGGTGAAATATGTGGGCACCGCCAATATGGACACCATTGTGTCGTTTCCCGGGTTTGAGTAGAACAGGGTACGCCCCTTTTTGCTGTCCTTTTTGCTGTCCTTGTCCTTGCTGTTGCTGCTGTTGCTGCTGTTGTTGCTGTTGTCGTTGCTGCTGTTGTTGCCCTTGCTGTCGTGGTGGTCTGCTTCGTCTTCCTCAAACTCTCGGTACAACCGTATCACTCCTTCGCCAATCAGTTTCGCCTTGATGGGCTCTATAGTCGGTGGCGCGGTCATGTCGGATGGATCAGCAACAGTGTCGATTGACGTCACTTCAATATTGGAGTACCTGTAGTCGGGAGAGTCTGTATGGTCAATGAGTATGTGGTAGGAGTCGGTGCCTATCATTACTCGTGTTGAGGAAGCAGGAACAAAATGTTTAGTCTCTAGCGATATTTCTTTTTCTATTTTTTGTTTGTATTTTGGGCCTTTCTCTCTACAAGTAGTATCGACCTCTTTCAAAGTGCTCTAAAGAAAGGATAATTTCACCGTTGTCGCCAATAATCTCCTTCTCCTTGCCGGCCAACACCTTCAAAGCATTGACGTCGGGAATCCAAATGACGTGGGCGTTGGCGGCGATTCCCGAAACAACACCAGGAATCCCGTCCTCAAAGACGAGGCACTCCTCAATCTGGATCTCGTCCAAGCCTTGGGCATGCCGGGCCGAGTTGATACTGGCCAAACAAGCATACCAAATGTGTGGGTGTGGCTTCCCCTTTCCACGGGGTATCCTCTCGTCGTCGCCAGTCACAATGTGACCCTCAAAATACTTGAACCCGTGCTGAAGGTGCTTGGTCTTTCTTTCGTAGTTTACCTTGTTGGAGCTGGTACCTAGCGCAATGGGGACCTTACTCTGGTGGAGGTGCTGGAGAAGCTCCAACGCGCCGGGAAGAAAGCGGGACTTGTGCCACTTGTCGGCTTGGATTTCCATGGACTGCCGCATAAACTCTTCGGGGGTTATGGGCAAGTCGTACTCCTGAATCATGATCTTGGTCGCCTCGGTGCCAGGCCGGCCCTGGAGCTTGATCTTTACGTCCCACGTCATGGGACCCTTGCCGTATAACGCAAGCATTTCCGACGCGGCCTCCGTGTAGATGTCTTCTGTGTTTAAGATGGTTCCGTCCATGTCAAAAAGACAGGCGCGAATCTTTCTGTGACTGAGATACGATTAGTGGAAGGTTGTTGACGTGGAGCTGTCTTGCGGTACATACTGTTTCTCTCCACCCTCGCTCATGGTGAGATCGTCTGGTCATAAAGACGAGTATTTTTTTTTTTTTCATTCTTTCCTTCCTTCTTTCGTTCCTTCCTTCTTAGTTTGCCAAAAACATAGACAACATACACATACATACTTCTACATTCAACCATTCAACCATTCAACCCCCTGCGCCGCACCACATATTACAATGGGGCATTTTTGAACAAGTACGAGATGGATTCACCGTTGTGCAACCTTCTGATAGCCTCGGCCAACACTGCAGAAACGTCGATGGTATCCAATTTCGAGCACAACTTCAACTTGTCTTCAAAGGGAACGGTGTTGGTGCAAACAACCCGTTCGAGCTTCGATTCGTTGATGTTCTTGATGGCGTTCCCGGATAATATACCGTGGGTGACTATAGCAATGACTTCCTTGGCGTTATTGTCGAGCAACACCTCGGCCGCCTTGGCCAAGGTTCCACACGTGTCGGCCATATCGTCAACGATGATACAAATCTTTTCGGAAACATCGCCCACCAACACCATCCGCGACACCTCGTTGGCCCGGGCTCTCTCCTTGTGGATCAATGCAAAGTTCAAGTCAAGGCGGTCGGCCAAGCCCGCCGCTCTCTTGGCACCACCGGCATCGGGCGAAATAATGATTGCCTGGCTGTAGTCAATCTTTTCCTTGATGTACCGAACAACACTGGGCTCTGCGTACAAGTTGTCCACGGGAACATCGAAAAACCCTTGGATTTGCGAGGCGTGCAAGTCCATGGTGATGACATGGTCGCACCCGGCCGTGGTCAACATATCGGCCATTAGCTTGGCGGTGATGGGAGCCCTCGACTTGTCCTTTCTATCTTGCCTTGCATAAGGAAAGTTGGGCAAAATCACCGTGATTCTCCTGGCGCTGGCAGTCTTGCATGCGTTGATCATGATCAACAACTCCAACACACCGTCATTGACTTCGCCAGACCCGATTTGGCAAATAATAAAGATATCTTCGTCCCGAACGGATTCTCCTATGGAGAACTGAACCTCGCCAGTAGACTCCCTCTTCAACTCGCTCGGGGTAATACGTATACCCAATCTCCTGGAAACCAAGTCGGCCAAACCCCTGTGAACATCGCTTGCAAGTAACTTGATGGAATTCGACGACATTTTGGGAAAGCACTGGACCTGAAATGTATAAATCAAACACTAGTGTCTTTATGTGTATACCAGATGGGCAAGCAGGCGGTCGGATAGGCGAATGTCCCGTAAGGGGGGTGGGTATTGCTGAGTACTCTTTGCCGGGCCTTCTCCATAAAAAAAAAAAAACGTCCCACGCAGAGGTTTTTTTTTCTCTCAGCTCAAATTAGGGAAATTTACAGTTTATTGGAGATGACTTGCAGGTTACGTTGATCTTTACTCTGGCATGTCCATATATTGCTAAAACAAGTCGTCAATGTCGTCCATGTTGTTGTCGCCATCGTCATCATCATCATTGTCGCCATTGCCGTCACCTCTGTCATCTTCATCGTCATCATCATCATTATCATCATCGTCGTCTTCATCTTCTTCCTCCTCATCACCTTGATTGCTGGTGGCGCCGGACCCGTGTTTGTTGTTGCTGTTGCTGTTGTGGTTGCTGCTGCTGTTGTTGTTGTTGTTGTTGTTGCCGCTGCTGCTGTTGCTGTTCTGCTGCTCCTGTTCACTCTCAAGTATCCGTGCCAACTCCCGCTTCTTCTGGTCCAACGAGCTCTTTAATGAGGAATACGTGTTTTGGAACTTCATCCTCAACATCTTGCTTGAAGCCGCATCGAGATTCTTCTTCTGGTGAGCAACAGCCTTTTCAAGCTCAGATATTTCTTCTTCCAACAATGTGATGTGCTGCTTTTCAGACTTGCTCTCTTCCCCTTCTTCATCCTCCTCCTCCTCCTCTTCTTCTTCCTCTTCTTCCTCTTCTTCTTCATCATCCTCCTCCTCTTCACCCTGGTCTCCAGCTTGCCCCTCCTCTTCATCCTCTTCCAACCCAATTTGGTCTTTTCCTTCTTGCAACATCTCGGCAACCGATGACGGCACGGTGACAACCGGCTCGTCCTCCGAGATATCTCCATCAAGAACCTTGTTCAATTCTTCCTCAAGATGCAATTCAATGTCGTCGACCAAGTCTTCTTCATCCTCCTCCTCGCCTTCATCCGCCTCCTCATCTTGCTCTTCATCCGCCTCCTCTGGTCGAAGATGCATAGGTGCCGGGGTGGACACCGCGGACGAGGTGGCACTCGGCGTGCCGTACCTTGGCTGTGCCTTCTTTGCATCCACAACCTCAAAGTGGCTCTCCTCAGCTTCATTGTCTAGCTTGATCATATCGTCCACTCGCAGCTCAATATCTTGTATCACGCGATGGTCCGCTTTGGTGGGACGGAACCTTCGGTAAACGTCGTCAAACGGACCCAAAAGACCATCTCTAAATACCGCGCTGTGCTTCTTGATTTCGTTGTTCTTTACGTACTTGTAAAACGGGTGATTGAACAAGCGGTCTTCAGAAACCTCAAAGTCTTTTTCCAAGTTCAAGGTGGCAGGATTGACGGGGTGCAACACTAGTAGCAACTGGCAAATGTCCAACGTCTTGAATACATTCTTGCGGTCGATTGTTTTGAACAACTCGGTAATTGTAGGCAAGTCAACCAATCGCGCCGAGTAAAGAGTGCCATTGACATTCACCACTGCCTTCTCGCGGGTGATCCATTTGACATTCAACCCGGTAAGCTCGCCCGAATCCACAGCATTGTGAACAAAGTCAAGGTTTGCATCGTCAAGAAACCGGATTATAATCCCCTGCTCAATCAACGGGTCGTCTTCCAAGTCGGGCGCCTCAGAGTCGTAGCCCTCACCAGGCACACGGGCTGGTTTTATTCTCACCCGTGGCACAACCTTGGGCTTGTCGTTGGGTTCCGATTTCGCACCCGATATGCTAAGCTTAAGTTTCTTGGGCTTTTCACCAGAGTCGGAGTTCTTTCGTTTCAAACTGAGCACGGGGCCACTGGGCTTGGTGGGTGCTTTGGTGGGTGCTTTGATTTTGAGCTTCGGTAGTTTGGGCTCCGATGGCGGTAATGGGCGGGGCTGTTCTGGCACTTGTTGCAGTTGCAGCACCGGTGGGTTAGACGCACCAGCTGGCGATACTTTGAGTTTGAGTTTCAATGCCATATAGCCTTGTTTGGTGTTGTTGTTGTTGTGGAGCAGTATTTTTTTTTTTTTTTTTTTTTTTTTTTTTTTTTTTTTTTTTTTTTTTTTTTTGGTTCTCGACTCTTTCTTGCTATTGGCGATAGCGAACATAATCAAAATGAAAGAAACAAAAAAAAAAAAAAAGAAAGAGATGAAAGACGAATTAGCTGAAAGACAATTGAACAATGTCCCGCAGGTCTACATCTAAAAGCCGAAGGTCCTCCTCGATTGATAAAAGAATACCAGCTCGGCCCAGGCAAAACTCAGTGACGTCGTTGTCGTCGGCGCACAGTTTTCTCAACGATGAGAACAATCACGAGATGTACTCTGGTGCCGCCTCAGAGGTGATCCCATCGTCCATCACCTCGTTGCATTACCCCCACAGTTTTGGGAGAAGAGGTTCGCACCTTTCTCGTGAAACATCTCCGCTACTATCAGCAGACGAAAACGACGTGGACTTGAGGTCGGTGGCTTCCGGTGCGTCCCGTGAGTCAACAGACATTTCTGCCCAGTTCCGCTTCTTCTCCACCGATGAAATCGAAGCTGCACAGGGTGGGTCTACGTTGGAAAACCCCGAAGACCCAGTGGACTACAACACCGACTGGGAGTATTCGGTTGACAAGTACGTTGGAGACGAGGAGGTGGGAGAGGAAGAAGAACAGGAGGAGGATGAGGAGGACGAGGAAGGGGTGCTTCATGAGCAAGCGCTTTATGACGAGCCAGGACCCAGTTGGCCCAGTGGCCGCTTGCAGTCGCCCGATGCCCCCGATTATGGCTCAATGGAGTTTGAGCGCCGTAGACGCGAGTCTGACGGAAGCAGCAAGCTGGGGTCGGCGGATGAAGATGCCGAGAACTTGACCAAGGGCGACGGTGACTTTTACCACAACTTCCCTGCGAAATTAGACTACCAGCGATACTACCTTGCCGAAGAGGATTTGGTGATTGGTATTGCCGGGTACAGCCACTGCTGGTGGAAAAAACTCTTGTACTATGTGGTATGTATCGGCACCTTGGGGTTGGGCTATTTGGCTCTACGCTGGTTCCCGCGCTACAGGGTCAACTTGATGGGAACACGATCGCCATTGGGCACTGCCGACTGGTGTGTTATTGAAAACGAATTTGGCGAGTTGCAAATTGTCACCATTGACAAGCAACGGATCAGCGAGAGATTATCGAGTTTCTTGGTCACGGCGGCGACAGCGGGCACAACCGTCGACGACCTGGAAGAGAAGGATCCCGTGGTGCCAGTCATGCACTCGTTCACGTACAGGTACATCAAGTTCTTTTACAATCCAATCGAGGACATGTTCAAGACAAACTCCAATTGGTACGACGCGCGTTGGTTGAGCTTGAGAAATGCCAAGGACGGTATATCGCAGGTGGTTCAGGAGCAGCGGTTGACTGTGTTTGGCGAAAACAAGATTGAAATTGACGAAAAGTCGGTGGTTCAGTTGCTTGCGGACGAGGTGTTGCACCCATTCTATGTGTTTCAAGTGTTTTCCATCTTTTTGTGGCTTGCAGACGATTACTACTACTACGCGTCGTGCATCTTTATCATCTCGATGATATCAATCATCAACTCGCTTGTGGAAACCAAGTCCACCATCAAGAGACTCCAAGAAATCTCTAGGTTCACTTGCGAGGTGAGGGTGTGGAGAAACGGGTTTTGGAAACAGATTGACTCTGCCGACTTGGTGCCGGGCGATGTTTTTGAAGTTGACCCGTCGCTTTCGGTGATTCCGTGCGACGCCTTGTTGGTGAATGGCGAGTGTGTCATCAACGAGTCGATGTTGACTGGCGAAAGTGTTCCCGTGGCCAAGGTCAGCGCCACCAGAGAGACGGTGAGGTTGTTGCCAGAAAACTTTATTGACCCCATTTTGTCAAAGTCCTTTTTGTTCAACGGCACCAAGTTGTTGAAGATGAAGTCGTCTAATGACGAGCCAGTGACGGCGATGGTGATAAAGACGGGCTTCAACACCACCAAGGGGTCGTTGGTGCGCTCGATGCTTTTCCCCAAGCCCACGGGGTTCAAGTTTTACGAGGACTCGTTCAAGTACATTGGGTTTATGACAATCATTGCGGCATTGGGGTTCACGTACTCGACGTACAATTTCATCAAGCTAGGATTGAGCAAAAAAGTTATGATTTTGCGGGCATTGGACATTATCACCATTGTTGTGCCGCCAGCCTTGCCGGCCACCTTGACCATTGGAACCACGTTTGCCGTGGCGCGGTTGAAAAAGTTGCAAATCTTTTGCATCGCGCCCACGAGGGTAAATATTGGTGGCAAGTTGGACGTGCTTTGCTTTGACAAAACGGGCACTTTGACGGAGGATGGGTTGGACGTTTTGGGACTTCACTTGGCAAACAACGCCAAGGGAAGAAAGGAGATTGTGTTTGAGGACTTGTTGAGTAACATTCTGGAGTTGAAGACGGTGCGAGAAAGCGACCACGACACCAACAATGGAAAGTTTTTGCTCGGGTGTATGGCTGCGTGCCATTCGTTGAGGGACATTGATGGCGAGTTGCTTGGTGACCCATTGGACGCCAAGATGTTTGCGTTCACGGGGTGGAGGTATAGGGAAGAGGAATTTTCTGGCGCAAGGCCCGTGGTTCATAGGGGCAACGACCGGTACGAGATTGTTCGAGAGTTTGACTTTTTGGCGCCGCTCCGGAGGATGTCGGTGCTCACGGCCAGCAACAAAAAGCATTACGTGTTTACAAAGGGAGCGCCCGAGGTCATGTTGGACATTTGTGCACCAGAAACTCTTCCCACCAACTTTGACGAGTTGTTGCACCATTACACCCACTCGGGCTACCGAGTAATTGCTTGCGCGTACAAGGAGGTGGCTGGTGATATTACCGATCTTGGCAGACAAGCGGCCGAGTCCGGTCTCACGTTTACCGGGTTTATCATTTTCGAGAACAAGTTGAAGGGCTCGACCAAGACGACATTGAAGGCGTTGAATGAAGCGGAGATCAGAACCGTTATGTGTACGGGGGACAATGTGTTGACTGCTATTAGTGTTGCCCGGGAGTGTGAGTTGGTGCCGCCCAGTGTCAAGAGCATCTATATCCCGGTGTTGGAGACTAAAGAGGAGGGTGGCAATGGCAATGGCGATGGCAATGACATTGGCGATGGCGGCAGCTACAGCGACGGCAACAACCAGTTTGTGTCGTGGCAAGAAGTCAACAACCCCGAGAACAAGCTAGACCCAGTGACGATACGCCCCGTTGATATCCGATACGACGACAGCTACAAGTTGGCAATCACGGGAGACATTTTCCGGTTTCTTTTGACGGAAGTCAAAAACGTAAACATTATCCACAATGTGCTTATGAACTGTGACATATTCGCAAGAATGTCTCCCGACGAAAAGCACGAATTGGTGGAGCAGTTGCAAAAGATTGACTACACTGTTGGTTTCTGCGGCGATGGGGCCAACGACTGTGGCGCGTTGAAAGCGGCCGACGTTGGCATCTCGCTCTCGGAAGCCGAGGCGTCGGTGGCTGCACCCTTTACGTCGCGGGTGTTTGAGATCTCGTGCGTGTTGGACGTGATCAAGGAGGGGCGGTCGAGTTTGGTGACAAGCTTTTCGTGTTTCAAGTACATGTCGTTGTACTCGGCGATCCAGTTCATCTCGGTGACGATTTTGTACAAGACCGGCACCAACTTGGGCGATTTCCAGTTTTTGTACATTGACATGTTTTTGATTTTGCCGTTGGCGATATTCATGTCCTGGTCCAAGCCGTTTAGCAGGTTGATTGTGAAGCGGCCCACGGCCAATCTCGTGTCGCCCAAAATACTTTTGCCGTTGGTGTCGCACATCGTGGTGATTCTCTTGTTTCAAGTTGTGCTCTGGCTCTGGGTGAGGAAGGAGCCGTGGTATATCAAGCCAATTCCAGGCAGCGACGATGCCGTCAAGTCATCGGACAACACGGTGTTGTTTTTGTTCTCCAACTTCCAGTACATCTTGATTGCCATAGTGTTGAGCCAGGGCCCGCCGTATCGTGAGTCGATGACAAGGAATATTCCGTTCATGGCCAACTTGGCGGTGGCGTCGCTTTTGTCAGCGTCGTTGTTTTTGATCGACGGCGACTCGCGCTTTGGGGACTTTATGCAATTGACCAATTTACACGGGTGGTTCTATTGGTATATAGTTGTGTTTGCCGCGTTGAACCTTGCCGTGATGGTTGTTGGAGAGAAAAGGTGGTTCCCGCAATTGGCCGGTGTCTACAAACGGGTATTCCATCGCCTGGATATGGGGAGGAGCAAAAAGACGTTCAAGAACTTGAAGAGAGAGTTTAGTCAAATGAGTGTATAGACGGAAAGGATTTTTTATTTTGTGCTACAGCATCTGCTTGTTGGACAGAGTGTGAGCATCCTCATCCTCGTTTGGAAACAAACGTAGAAGAGGTGGGCCTAGGAATCTACTGGTATAATCCCCAGATTAACATCTCTACTGAAACAATGACCCCGCTAACTCTGCCTATCCCCGCATACCGAGACCATGAATTTTATAGCGGCGACAATTTGTCTTGGCTGTGATGTTTTTTCTTTTTCGTATAGCCAGCGCTAGCGCTAGCACCAGCAACAGCAGCAACAATAGCACCAGCAGCAACAACAGCAGGGGTAGCTAAAAAAAATTTAGCCGCTGGAACCACCACGGCTGTGCATCCATATGTATGCACGCACGCTTATGAGCCTATTAGCTACTTCCTACCCCCCCCCATGAGGATCTGCCCAAAACACTTTCACTAGTTTGAAGGAAGAGAAAAACATACGGCAAAGAGAAAAATGCTAAAAAAAAATGTATTGGTCCAACTAATTCTTGGCTCATTTTATAACGCCGCGAAATGAGGCCACTCTATTTTTTTTTTGGTTTTTGGTTATTGTTATTGTGTTTGCTTCGCTGTCGGAGTTTGTGGGGTTGTTTAATCTAATCACCAGCAATGCAGAAGCTTGCAGGGCTTGGAAGAGGGGAGGGTGACCGAATCATTCCCAACAACATTAACAATAACAATAACACACACAACAAGAGGAGTATGCACTGGTTTCCCCACCATTCACCCCCATCCCTTTTGTTGAGTATAAGCTCTCGTGGTATCTCACATTCCAATTTTGTTCAACGGTGTCAGCAGATCCACCACTTCCATCACTCCACGGCCACTTTCTTTGCTGTAGCATAGTGGTACACTCTTATGAAAGCCTTGAACGAGAGACAGGGCACCAATGTAGCGTGTGGACATTTTTCTCTTTCCATATGAAGGATTTTCCTTTTTTGTTGTCATCCAAAATCCTCTTTTTTTTTCTTGGCTGCAAATTGCCACACACACCCACACACACAGACACAAACACACACAAAGACACAAACACACACACAGACACAAACATACATGGTGTTTGTGTTGGAGAAAAGTACTTAAATACCACGCACCATTCTGCCATCCTGATAAACAATCTTTTAGTTTTGACATTCTTGGCTTGACTACATACCCAACAACCAACCATTATGTCATCCTCCTCAATCCACTCCAAACAAGATTCCCTTGAGAGCGACGGCTCGATCCAAAAAGTCCGCACTGCTGGCGACGGCAACGAGTTTGTTATCCTTGGTAACAAAAAGTACTACAGACACGAGTTGATGAGCGCCTTTGGTGGTCTTGTTTCCAGCCACCCCCCAGCCCACAAGCACCAGTTTGCCAACCCAGGTCCTTTGGGGTTGTGTGCCTTTGGTATTAGTACCTTTGTCTTGTGCATGTTCAACGCCAGAGCCATGGGCGTCGCCGTCCCCCACGTTGCCGTGGGCATGGCAGCATTCTATGGCGGTACCGTTCAATTTTTGGCGGGCGTTTGGGAGTTTTTTGTTGGAAACACTTTTGGACTCACGGCTTTGACCAGTTACGGAGCGTTCTGGTTGGCATGGGCTGCCATTCAATTGCCAGCCTTTGGAATCAAGGATGCTTATGCCGGTGAAACCGACCAGCTCAACACGGCAATTGGGTTCTTCTTGATGGCCTGGGCAATTTTCACCTGTATGTTGACCACGTTGACCTTGAAGTCCAATGCCGCTTTCATCGCCTTGTTTGCCTGTTTAACAATCACCTTTGTATTGTTGTCTGCGGGCGACTGGATGGCTTACGTTCCATTGATTAGGGCCGGTGGCGTTGTTGGTATCATCACTGCTCTCTTGGCATTCTACAATGCGTTTGGTGTTGTTTCGAACAGGACCAACTCGTACTTTGGTGCCAACCTCTTCCCAATGAACAATTAAGGGGAACGACCGCAACACGACACCATATTTTTATTTTTCCATTCTGGCAAGGCTTACAATCAAACGATTAATTGTTTTATGTTATTGATTCATTTTATTATTATTATTATTGGGGGAAACCGGGACTACTTTTTGTTGATTTTTTTTTTACTTTATTTTTTATATTGCTGTTACTGGTTTGATTGTTTGTTTGCTTGCATTGGGATACACCTTCTCTCACCGCCATTACTTTACTTTTTAATATACAGATTTGACATATACAAAACTGCTTGCCTCTTGTGTATACAACAAACTGCTTGCCTGTCTCAACCCCCATACTTTTTGGAGTACAACCCAAGTGCCTTTATAGGGAACAAGAACCGGTACGACGGATACTCAATAGCACAGCTATGGTTAAACACACCTTCAATATCCTCAAACTCCCACTCCCCACTCGGCTTTTGCCTCCTCATCAACAACCGGATCCCACGAGCGATTGGTTCCTGGTCCGGGTAGTTGGCCAAAATCAAACCAATCAACGCCCACGCGGTTTGCACCACAAGCGACTTGTCTCCATTGACATATGTGTGCGTCTCGCACGCCTTCATCGACTCAGACCACCCCCCATCGGGTAACTGCTTTGAGATCAAAAAGTCGCACCCCCTTTTCACAGTCGGCGACGACAGGTAATCCTCCCCGATCGTCTCAAACGCTTCCAAGGCAAACATCGCCGCATAAGTGTAGCATATCCCCCACGCGCCATACCAGGACCCGTCGTCGCCTTGTGCTTGGGCAATGTATTGTATCGCACTCTCAATCGTACGTTGTATCAACTCTGGCTTGTAGTCGGGGTAGTTTTTTGCAAAATATGTCAATCCGAGAACGGACGAGTCTGTACACTCGACATAGGGGTACTCCACCATAATGTTGTTAAACACCTCGGCCGGGTTCAACTTTTCAAGGAGCAAGGTGGACCGGATCTTTTCGTACGTGGAAAAGGAACCAAACTCCCAGTCCCCAACATTTTGGATTTGCAACAACACCTCCACCGCGTCGTAGAGTTTGGCGTCGCTAATGACGTCCCTAACGTCTGAGAACCGCTCGTCGTTTCGCACCATAATGATCGCCTTCATCGCTTCTGCCGTGCAGTCGCTCACAGTATACCCCTGGTCCTTGGTGCTGAATGGCCACGCGCCCTTTCGCTTATCTCTAAAGCTGCCTTCCACGCAGTCCTCGGTGAATTGCGACCTCACCAAAAAAAGGTAGCTCTTACGAACCATGTCGTGGTACTTGGCGTTATCCACCAAGCCCGTCATGAAAAAGTACTGCACCATAAAGGCGGCATCCCACACCTGCACCCCATTGGTTCCCATCACTGTCATCCCCTGGGGCCCGTGGAAGAGCACGTCGTTCATCCTGGCTCTAAGCTTTTTGAAATTGTCTGACTTGGGGCCCTCGTAGTGGCAGGTGACAATCATGTTGAATGCAAAACTAACGGGTGCGATGCACAAGTAGTCGGTGTTTTGGTACTCCTTGACAATCAAGTCGTACACCCGTTTGTTGACCCACTTGAGTAGCCAGTTGGGCCGCACCCCCTCCCACCGACTCAAAACTGAATTAGCCAAATCAAGCACGGCCGTGTGCGGGTAGTACAAATCAACGCCACACACATTGTTCCGGTGCTTTGAAAAGTCGATCGACTCGTACGGCAACTGGCTCGGAACGTATATCTCGCTCCTAACCGCCTCCAACAAGGGGTCAAGCGGGCACCTGACGCGGTTGGCCAGCACGTACCCCAAGGGCAAGTAGATTGCCCTCGTGTGCACCCACCATCTCCCTGGGTGTACAGGCAAACTGTAGGGCAAGGTCCACAACTCTGGCGGGGCGGGGTTCACCCCCTCCCACTCGTACAAGTTCAACACCGAAAGCCACGCCTTGCCCCAGTGAGGGTTCTTCACCGCGCCTCCTAGTCTATGCAACGTTTGTCGTGCCTTGCGCATCACCGGGTGGTCCTTGTCCATCCCTAGCAACCGGAGACACACATAGTTCATGGTGGTGCCGAAACACGTGGACTTGTCAACCGAATGCAAGCCCCAGCCCCCGTCGACCGGGTGCGAGGTGTTTACAATGTACCGGATCATCTCGTGGCGGTACGGTTCTGGTATGACTTGCTTGCTAAAATAGTTGGCGGCGACATAGCCAATGGTCATAAACATGGGGCCCTTATATTGACACGGAAAGATCCCATTATCCAACTGCAATAGCTTCAAAAAGTCGGCACCCTTCTCTGCTGCTTGTGCCGGGGTGTGGATCTCAGACAGCGGCGGCGGGGAAAAGTCCTTGGACTTTAACAACCACTGGACAAATGGCGATTGTGGTTCGCGCTCACACTCTTCTGGTGTGAGGTAGTGCCATGTTTCTCGGCCCACGGGGTCGGTACGCAACCTCCAGCGGGAACTGTCTGTCTTTTCCAATCCAATCTCCTCTGAGTAGTACATATGGATGGAGATGGGGGGGGGGGAAGATACTGTGCTGTGTCGTGGGGTAGGAGGATTTTTGTCTCGCTCATTTTATACGAGCGACTTGGATACAGACTCGCGTAGCGACAATGAGACCGAGGCGAATATGCACTTACAAAGGGAACGAAGGAAGGAAGGAAGAAAGGAAGGAAGGAGGGAAAGAAAGAAAGAAAAAAACAGATAGCATCTACCTCTCCTATGTACAACCATGCAATTCACGACCATCACATTGGCCACCAGCTTGTTCTTGCCTCTAAAGACAGTTGGTGCACGTAGTTAGTAGTATACTCACGTGATCTGTACTGCATGCAACATGGGGAAACGAGAAGAAAAAACTTCGAGAAAAAGGTCGTGCACTCCAACACGGTATCGAAAAAAAAAATACACCAGTTTGTTAGGTCCATCGCCAAAATTATAATAGCCAGCGGACTACAGTTCAGTACCTAAACTGGCCCATCGACCCTTTGTTTCCCTTTTCCAAACCATTAATAGGGACCCATCTACTCATCACATAATGGCAAAGAGAAAATCTTATGAGATAGACAACTCTGCCAGCCCCATCCCAGCCGAGGCAGACGAGGAGTTTACCGCCTTTTCAGACCGGGAGGAAGAAGAAGAAGAGGAAGAAAAACCTGTATCTAATGGGCATAGCAAACATGCATCGGACGAGGAGATAGGCAAAAAGGGAAAAGACGCGGAGGAGGAAGAAGAAGAAGAAGATGATGATGATGATGAAGAAGATGATGAAGAGGAAGAGGAGGGGGACGAGAAGAAAGCAAACCATGTTGCCCAGCCTGGTCAACCGCCCACAAAGAAGCAAAGAAAACAGCTCTCGGCACAAGACGTCCAGGTTGCAAGAGAAACAGCAGAATTATTCAAATCCAACATCTTCAAGCTTCAAATAGACGAGTTGATGAAGGAGGTCAAGATAAAGGAAAGCCATGTCACCAAAATAGAGACCGCTTTGCACCGATTATACGATATGATCAAACAAGTCCCACCAGTCGAAAACTTGTCGTTGCAGCAAGCAGAGAGCCTCTTCCACTCCAAAAAGGTTGTCATCCCCTTCCCAGACCCCAAACCAGCCAAAGTCAACTATACATTCGCATACTCCGCGCCTGAGGACGTCTCGCTCGTGGGGTCATTTGGATTGAGAACCGGCATCAACCAACCGGACGGCCTGTCTATCGAGGTGTCGTTGGTCATGCCAAGGACACTTTTCCAGCCCAAGGACTACTTGAACTACCGAGCACTATACAAGAAATCATTCTACTTGGCGTACTTGGCCGAGCACTTGATCCCGTTGTCCAAAAAGAACAACCTCCCAATCAAGATCTCGTACCACTTTTTGAACGGCGATGTGTTGAACCCCGTTTTGAGGCTAGAGAGTATCCACACCGAAAACCCTCAAGACTTGTCGTTTTACAGGACAAAGTTCACCATCAACTTGGTGGCCGCGTTCCCGTTTGGCGTGTTTGACTCGAAGAAGTTGCTTCCTGACAAGAACTGTATACGGGTGCAATCCGACAGCGAAGAATTGCCGCCCACCCCCTTGTACAATTCGAGCATCTTGTCGCAATCCTCATACGACTATTACTTGAAGTACCTATATACGATGAAAAAGTCTGCCGAGGCGTTCAAGGATGCCTGTATCTTGGGGAGGCTCTGGCTACAACAGCGCGGATTCAACTCGTCAACCAACCATGGCGGGTTTGGCCACTTTGAGTTTGCCATCTTGATGGCGGCGTTGATCACGGGCGGCGGTACCCAGGGCAACAAAATCTTACTACACGGCTTTTCGTCGTACCAGTTGTTCAAGGGCACCATCAAGTACTTGGCCACCATGGACTTGAGCACTGGGTACTTGTCGTTCTCGTCATTGGTTGGCGAAAGCATTGCATCAAAGTATAAGCCCGAGGGGTTTGGCGTGCCTACGTTGTTTGACAAGAATGTCAAGTTGAACATTTTGTGGAAGATGACCAGATCCTCTTATCACGGATTGCAGAAACAAGCTGCACAGACGTTGGACTTGTTGAACGATATTGTCAAGGATAGGTTTGACGCCATATTGTTGCAAAAATCCAACGTTGACGCCATGAAGTACGACATGGTGCTCCAGTTGACCGTTACCGACGAGTTGTTTGACTCGTTTGGCCCGTTGGAAAAGATTTCGTTCATCACATTTGACAACTACTTGAAGAACCGGTTGTATGCCGTGTTGAAGACGGCGTTGGGCGATCGAGCCACTTTGATCCACCTCCGCAGCGAGAAAGAAACCAACACGTATCCGATCCACAAGAGAAAGCCCACCACGCACACCAACGGCCAGTTTCTCATTGGCTTGCAATTGAACCCCGAGGAATGCGACAGGCTAGTCACCAAGGGCCCCAACAACGACGACAAGGAGGCCGGGTTGAAGTTCCGGTCATTTTGGGGACAAAAAGCATCATTGAGGCGGTTCAAAGATGGCTCGATCCAACATTGTGTTGTGTGGGAGACAAAGGACCGCGAGCCCGTTGTTTTGAGCATTGTCAAGTATGCATTGAACGCGCATTTGCAAGCCGACATTTCGAACCATTTGCTGACCGAGGTTGCTATCTTTGACAAGAGACTTCCCGTGCCGTTGTTGCCAGCAAGCACGCACCAGGTCACCACATCCCTTGCCAGCTTCACCACGCTTCGAGCAGCGTTTGAGAATTTGA
>JAKTZW010000401.1:0-33080 GCA_030579015.1 Zhuliangozyma blackwelliae | reverse complement strand
AAAAAAAAGAGATAAACAGAAAAATAAAAATAACACAGCTGATGTACAATTTAACCTTAGCTGCTGCTTCTGCTGCTTGATTAAACCTTAAAACCTTAAAAAGCACAAAAAAAAATAAATCACAGTTGCCTCTTTGTCGCACTCGGCACACACACCCACCCACTCTTTGCTCTCTTCCCTTTTCTTCCCTTTCTTCCAACCCTCTTTTCTCCACCACTATCCTTCACTCTCTTCTCCCACCCCAAAAGCTGAAACGAAGCAACTATTGTACACCGCTTGTTTAGCCCCCCCTCTCCCCCTCCCATCACCCATCACCCATCACCCATCACACAAAGGGAAGAAGAAAAAAAAAGTATACTACTAGCAACTACTTTTCCTTCTACAGCCAACCTGTCAACAACAAGTAGTCAACAATCATACACACACACACACACAACACAACACAACACAACACAACACAACACAACACCACCACCATGCCGAAACGATCGTCATCAGAACCATCGCCCCCCTCTAAAAGGTCCCTTATTATCCACCCGCCGTTGAGCCCCTACGACATTGCCGCCACTGAAACATGGGTCCAGGTTGGCGAGTGCGCCAACACATTGGGCCTAGTGGTGCCCGCAACCAAGGCGTTTGAGAGCGCCGTCAACCGATGTCCGTCCAACGCCAAGGCTCTTGTTGGTCTAAGCTACTCGTTCCGAATGAATGACATCAACAACAACGAAACCGTTGGCTCACAACAGGCAATTGAACGCTTGAACAAATCCATCGACGCCTTCCCCCAGTTATCAAGAGAACCAAGCATCTTTAAAGAATTGTCCGAGAGCTACCTCTTGATTGGCTTGAACGACCCTGCCCACCAGGCAATCCAGACTGCCATCCAGTTGGCACCGCAGGATGCCTCGTTGTGGTTGTTGTCGGCCCAGACATTGATTAGAGCCGGCGCCAGGTCCCACGCCGCCGGGTCCCTTACCCATTGCTTGTCCTTGTTGCCAGACGGGAAATTTTCCTCGCAGGATATCGAGACTGCCAGAGCCGCCCACGCCGAATTGGCTGCCATTGCCGCTGCCGACGGCAATATTGAAGTGTCGATTGCCGAGTTGTCGGCCACTTTGGCATTGCCCGCGCCGCCCTTGGCCAGGTTGGACGAACACGTGGCGCTATGGTGCGCTCTCTCGACGGCAAAGGAAAGAGCCAACGATATTGCCGGTGCCATTAGAGCGTGCGAAGACGCTGAAAGGGCGGTGGGTAACTCGCCTCGGATACTAATGACCCACGCATACTTGTTTTTGCTCGACCACGACAAGCACGCGCAAGAGGCTATCCACTTGTTGAACAAGATTGTCGACATTCACGACGAGGCTTCAGTCAATGACGGGTCGTCAGATTTCCTTCCGTGGTACTTGCTCGGGCGCGCATACTCGTTTTTGGACCAGCCGAGATTGGCATACGACTCGTACCAGGTGGCATTGCGGTGTGCCTCCAACTCGCCAATCACCTGGCTTGCCGTGGGAAAGTTGTACCTCGAATTGAAGCAGTTGCCGGACGCATTGGCGGCATACTCGCAAGCGTTACGGTTGCAAATGGATGACGGGTCACAGGGCACTGCCACCGCTTGGGACGGGTTGAGTTGTGTTTATGAACGGTGCGACGACCATTTGATGGATGCTTCTGATGCATGCACTCGAGCTGCTGCCTGCTTCAAGGCGATTGGCGACGTTAAGAGCGCCGCCACGTTTGAGGCAAGAGCCGAAGCTTTGGCCAAGGCTAGCAGAAAGGAAGGGCCAATTCCAGAATTGAGAGAACCGCCTGATGTGCCTAGCTTTTTGTTGAGAGATTTGGTGGCCATTGCTCCTAATGAAAGAATTGCATATATACAATCTCAACAACAGCACCAGCAGGCGCAACAGCAGCAACAGCAACAACAACAGCAGCAACAACAGCAACAGCAGGCGCAACAGGCGCAACAGGCTCAGCAGCAAGCACAACAGCAAGCACAACAGCAGGCTCAACAACAGGCACAACAACAGGCACAACAACAGGCACAACAACAGGCTCAACAACAACAACAGGTGCCACCTCCATCCCAACAAACCACCCCATCTCAACCGCCACAAATCACGCGCTCTCCCCCAATTATGATTCAACAACCATACCAACAACAACCGGGAGCACCTCCGCCACTACCCCAATACATGTACCCAATGTACAAGCAAGACCTGAAATCGCCCCGCCAACCGCAATTACCCACTCCACACATCAATTACCAACAGCCACAATATTACTACCCCCCACCACCAGGGTCCCAACAACCGCAGCCACAACAACAGCAAGTGCCACCCCAACACCAACAACCACCTCCCCCACAACAACAACAGCTGCAACAGCAACAACAACACCCCAACGCTCGTTCCCCCATGAACCAACCAATGATACCTGGTGGAGCACCGTACGCTATGCAGGGCCCGCCTGGAGTGCCGGGAGCGCCTTATGCGTACGGCCAATACGTGTCAATCCCAGCACACGGGGCGCAGTACTCTCCAAACTGGAGGAGATGAGATATATATATATATATATATTACCAAGTATTTATTTACATGTAATCAAAGCCAAGCGTTACCCCAAAAGAATCTGCCGAAAGTCGTCCCAGGTGCCCACAGTCACGCTGACGCCAAAGCGATGGAGTATATCGACAATCTTGGTGCCTTTTATCGCACAGGGGATGCTGGCCTCCAAGAGCGGGAGCAAATCCGTGCCGCTGTCTCCTATATACACCAACCCACCGCCGCTGTCCTCCAGTAGCTTCTTTACAATTGCGAGTTTATCTTGTCCCGTTCTCACCGCGGGCTGTTTCCAAAGCCCTGTCGACTTGCCGCCAACAAACTCAAACTCATTGGTAATCACCCTAATCTTGCTGGGATCCACGCCATGCATCTTCAAACACTCGTCAATAATGATGCTTGTCCAATTGACACTTAAAATCACTAGTGGAATGCCCTGTTTTTGGGCCTCTTTGAAAAATGCAACGGCGCCAGGCCGGAGTTGTACCTTTCCAGCCTGTGCCGCAAACTGGCTGCGCGTGAGTCCATGGAATATCCTCTCCCGTTCAATAGCTTCAATTGAACTACTTTCCACCGGCCGCATCCCCTTTTGGAACGCAACTTCGCGTGCTAGTGTGTCGCGGGGACCAAACTGGGTGGCATACTTGTCGTATGCCGAGAGGTAGACCTGGGTAAAGTGGCTGAATTTCGGCGTCAACTGGGGGTTATGAGTATATGGCACTTGTGCCACATACTGAATTGTATCGCAAACGGTTATAGTCTCGTCCCAGTCGGAAACGATAATCTTTGGCCTCATCAAGCGTCGAAGCATACATACATGGTGGAACAGGATTTGATTGAATTTTAATTTCTTTTTTTTTTGTCTCCACACACCAACCGCACCTCCCCCCTTGCTTCCCCCCGCCTTAACCCCCTCCTAATTGTGGACCACCGCCGCCCCCTTTGAATCCCACACCTTTTCGTACAACTTGTTTCTTTACCAAACAACTATACAATGAGCGACAACACGAAAGAATTTGGCCAATTGGGCGACATTGCCAAACAGTTTGAGGGCAAAGACCCTAAGGAGATCCAGGCTGCGATCCAAGAAGGGTACGGCAAGTTTGAGAAGTTGTCCGACAAGGAAAAGGAGGATTTGATCAAGGGTTCTCTTGGCAAGGTTGAGAACAAGGGAAAGGTGGAGACTAACGAGGCAGAATCCAAGAAGAACGATTAGTGCTTGTATGGAAGATTATATATATATATAAATATATGAATATATGAACATATGAGTGTACATGTTTCCAATGCTTCTACAAAATTCTCCATTTCCCAATTGGGCAGAGGCAACTTTTGTAAATAGAAAGGGCACACTGTCTATTCAACAGCCCATATTAGCTACAGCAACAACAGCTACAGCAACAACAGCTACAACAACAACAGCTACAACAACAGCAGCTACATATGACATCTGATAATCCATTAGCAAACAAGACGGAGCCCAAGGAACTCGATGCCGCCGACATTCAAAAGTTGCAGGACATTACCCAGCAAGTGTTGAACCCGGAAGGAAACAACCCCCAAGTGGGGGAGTATATCAAAAGCACCTTTCAGTACATTGCCAGTGCCATGGGAAAGATGCAAACGTCTACAGATAAGGAGGCCACCGCCAAGGAGATTGCTGACGACTTGACACAGAGGTTTGAATCGTGGAAGAACGAAAGGGAGAAGCAAAGGGAAGGGAAGGGGGGAAAGGAGGAAAAGGAGGAAGAGGAGGAAGATGAAGGGAAGGAGAAAAAGGATGAAAAGGATGAAAAGAATGAAAAGGTGCAACCTAGTAGTTGATCACGGCAATGAAAGGGCGCTAGACGTGTACTTTGTTCCCCTAGCAATGATTTAAAACAAGCTCAAAATGTATTGTTAATTTAGCGACTGTAACTCAATGCGTAGGTAGCAGGTCCAACGCTTCTCACCGTATCCCCTACGTGTCAAAGCCACGTACGTGTGAAATCGTTGGATGGATACAGGTGGCTCTAGTCTCGGTAAGGTTCTCATATCGCTTTAGGAGTCTGAGGAAAATCTGGCTCAATAGATATAAAGAATGGGAACATTACGGTACTAAGTTGGTAGTCCCTACTCTTTGCCAGCAGCCCCACATCCCTTCAACGAAGCTTGTAACAATCCATAACCTCTGGTTTTTCTATAGCAACTCTTTCCCGCCCAGTTACTTTGTAATTTCCATAGCTCCACCCCAAAAATACAAACAACGACCAAAAAAAAAAGACAAAACAGGTTTGGACCTCCAACAAAAAGGTTCATTCAACCATCAACCACAATGCCAGATATCAACTTCACCAAGCTCAAGGATAGAGCGTTGGATGTGGACCCCGACATTAGGTTTATGGCATTGGAGGACTTGCGCAAGTACCTCACAGAAGAAGCAGGTTCTCTGACTCGGGCCAGCCTCAACCAATCCCTCGACGGCTTCTTGCCCACCTTGTTGCCAATGCTAGACGACCAGAACCCCGATGTCCAGAGCCAGGCCATCAAGTCTTTTGAGCCAATGGTTCGGCACTTGTCCAACGATACTCTCTTGAAGCTCATCAAGGAGTTGTTTTCGTTGGTGCAGGGAAGTAACGGCAAGGATTCAGGGAAACAACAAGCGAGCTTGAAAAGCTTCACCATTTCCATCCCCAACATGGCCTTGAGATCCTTGTTTGCCCAGTCAAATTCCAGAAACAAGTCTGACTTTGTCAGCGACAAGTTGTCGACGTCCAACTACAAGTTTGATGAGAAATTGTCGCGTCTGATTGTGAACTACTTGGTTCCGCTTATTATTGAGAGCGACGTGACCATCGACACGGTGGAGTTGTTGATTGATTTGGTTACTGAGATTGGATACGTGTTGAACCAAGAGGAGCTGTTCAAGTTGGCCGTCTTTTTGGTGGGTGTCGCATTCAAAGAGTCGGGGATTATTGGCAAAAAGTCGATTGTGGCTCTAGAAAGAGTGGTGGCGTTGATTTCTGGCCCAAGGTCAATTGGGGGAATATTGGACGACATTGAACGGGCCAAAGACGCATCCATGCTGGAAAGTAAATTGTTTGTGGCGTTTCAACTCTACTCGGTTGTGTTGAAAAGAGGGATCGAGCCAGATAAAAAGCGCCTTCTTGTTGTGTACCAGACAATCATTTCCAGCCTTGCTATTCCAGAGGGAGGCAACCCTGGGGGGAGAAGAAAGGGAGAAGGAGAAAAAGAAGAAGGAGAAGAAGAAGATGACGAAGAAGATGAAGATGACGAGGAAGATCTAGACTTTGATTTGTTACTCAAGGAAAACTCTCTCAAAGACGAAGCATTCACCACTTTGATTGACTTGGTATCTCAAAACTTTCTACCCCCGAGCCTCACCCAGGAAGTCATCAACGTGGCAGGACAGTTTTTGGAATACAACCCATTACAAGCAGACGACTTTGATATGGACGAGGGCGACGAGGACATCGACTTTAGCGACGACGAGCAGGATGGCGAGGAAGACTCTGACAATGATGGGTCATGGAAGTTGAGAGCCAAAGCCGCCGTATTGGTGCGGTCACTCCTCAAGGCGTTCCCCGACCAGCTCGACACCATTTCCGCCCAAAGCTTGCCCATTCTCCCGTTCCAAGACGCCAACGACCAAGTGGTTTCCGAATCCATCAAGTCTGCTATCGCCATTGTCAACTGCACATCTCCTCGACTCCCCAAAAGTGTTTACCCCCTTACGCCAATCATCGACGCGTGTTTGTCTCGTGTCAAGGAGGAGCAATTACCGGTGTTTCTTCGACTCATTGAGTGCTTGAACCGGTTTGACAACTTGCCATTGTTGAAAACCACATTTGATACTTTTAAATCAAGACACGTCAACACCGCGGGCTCGTTGGACTACTTGCAGTTTTATTCCAGCGTGTTGAAGTTCCACCACGAGTTGCCACCCCTGGCAATCGAATGGATCTCCCAGGATATTGTGTCCAACCTCGATGACAAGTCGTTCAACATGATTACCGAAACCATAAAGTGCTTGAACCTGCTTCTCAACCACAGCGACGCGAAACACATCCCCCGCCAACACCTCGACAAGATCTTCCGCAGCTTGATCCATATTGGCCAAGACGGCAAGCGGTACCCCAGCGATTTGGTCCGCCTTGCAGTTGTGGCGTTGGGCGAAGCATTGTCAAACGGCCTTGCCACGTACGAAACAGTTTTGGACACGTTCAGGCACTCTATTCTTTATGACGGCACAAGCAAGATAACCGTTGACGTGCTCAGCAACATCTACTCGCCCGACATTCCCAAAGAGTTTTCCCTCTACGTTGCCGAAAAGTTGGGCACGTTGATTGTTTCCAGCAACGATGCCACCTCCCTGGCGTCGTTGGTGTTGTTGGAAAAGATTATTCGCCAATATCCCGATGAAAAGTATGACCACTTGGTCCCCAACTTGATCCAGCTATTGGCCGTCACCAACAAGACAAACTACAAGTCCATTTTCCGTATTGCCGACGTTATTGCCGCCCAGATTTTCGAGCAGCACAAGGTTGCCCTCCTTGAAACCTGTATCCGGTTGGTCAACGAGGACAAGATTGATTCCCACGACGGGGACTTTTTCAAAATGTTAAAGTCGGCGTGCCGGTTGGAGGGCAACTTGTACAGCTACCTCGAGGGGGTTTTGAATTTGAACCGCGAGATTAGTGCCAAGATCTTGGCAACGTGTGCCATTGAGAATGGCCACCAAGATGTCATTGACAGGAGAAAGAAGGAGTTTGACCACTACCTCTCCACCGACATCAACAACAAGCTGTTTGCGTTTGCGCTTCTTTTCCTTGGCTGCATCGAGAGCGAAGTGGACGTGCCCGGGTTGGACATCAAGTCGCTCATCAAGTTGTTGCAGGACCCCACGTTTGCCAACGACGCCAACGTCCATGCCGCGTCCACGGCGTTGGGGTTGATTTCCAGACGCTACCACAAAACTGCAGTGCCGGTGATTTTGCAATCATACGAAACTAGCGACTCGACGGTGCTCCGGGGCAACTTGGTCGACTCGTTGAGTCTTGCCGTGGACGCATGCGACGCTCGGCAAAAGCGGGAGGTGTGGGACAAGGTGTTCAACTACCCTATTCAGTTTGACCACGGGGTGATTTCCGAGTTGAGAAAGTCTGGCGAGTTGCTTGGCAAGATTGTCGACCCCGCCGAAAAAGAGTTGACAAGCCCTCAAACTGATTTGAAAAAGGTGTACCTCATTCTTGTAATTACAAAGTCGTTGCTCAACAACCTCGAGTCAACGAGACACAACGATGCTTTGATCGACACGTTGATCAAGTCCTCTATCGAGTGGCTCGATATCGTCAACCTTGACACGCGGCAGCTCATTGTTGGCAACTTGCTCACTGGCTTGCACGTCAAGCCAGCATGCATCTTGCCCAACTTGAATGCCACGATCCTCCCCAAGGTGTTTGAGCAACTCAAGTCCGAGGAAAAGTTTAAAAAGGTTATTACCATGGGGCCATACAAGTACATTTTGGACGAGGGCATTGAGATTAGGAAGTTGTGCTACGAGTTTATCTACTCGTTGATCTCGTTGGATAGTGCCACAGTGGAAAAGTATAGCATTGGTCTCGTCGCCGTTGGAGAAAACATCATTGGCAAGGGGCTCGCCGATGACCTGATTGACATTATCGTGTTGTCGTGCATCAACTTGGTCAACTTTGCCGACAACGACGTGCAAGTGGCCCAGGAGTTGGTTGCCAAGGACAAGGGCAAGTGGGTGGCTGAAATGGTTGACAACTGCAGACTACAGTTGAAGAAGAAACTATCGGTCAAGGCGTCGGCCCAAGAGTCTGAAAGTCACCAGGAAAGGATCAAAGCCATTGTCAGGGTGGCCAAGAGGTTTGACCCTATAGTAGAGACAGTCTCCCGCCAGGACAGTAGCGTCAAGTTGGGGTGCTGGAAAGAGTATATTGCCGAGGTCAAGGAGGGGTTCTCGTTGTTTTACAATACCACTGAAGGATAAGTCTTTTATTGGTGCAGAAATAAATACGTATTGACACTTTGCAAGGTGGATCGGCTTGGGTTGGCTTTGGTGTATTGCGAGAGCTTGCTCAAGTGTTGTTTCACGAGCGTCTTGCTCATGCCATTGGCTTGGCCATTGCCATGATGGGCCAAGGGTTGCCAGTCGAGGTTGTAGTGGAAGCAGAGGTGTACGAGTGCCAAGCCTACGCTCAAATCGCGTCCGGTGTCGCATAGGATCGTGCACGGAAGCACCATGTTTGCCATCAAATCGGGCAAAATCGTGCGAAGCGTGTTGGAGCCCTTTTTGTTGCCAGATATGGGAAAGTGGTACACTTTGGCCTTCTCAGGAGCTCCCACAACCCGAAACTCTGGGTGAAACACCACGATGCAGTCGCTTTGGATGTCTTTGTAGCGCACGTCTGACTCTATCTTTCCTATCGAGAGCCCCGTGGTTCCAAGCAGCACGATTTCAAGACGCGAGTGGTTGGCGCTTGCTGCGGCATCATAGCAGCAACTTATCCGAGCTTCCAACTCGGCATCGGAAAGCCAATCATGTATATACCCCGATTCGTTGGTGATTGAGTCGTGGGATATGGTTTGCCAAAACGTATCCGGACCAAAATTGCCCTGGCACAATCCCTCCGGCACCCACAACTCGTGGTCGTCGGCAGCTCCTTGGACATAGTTGCACGTCAAGCTGCCACTGGAAGTTGGTATTTCCAACACCTGGTATGAGCTGGCGACTTTGCGCGACGCCGATATGCAGCATATGTTGAAGGTGGTGTGGTGGTCGATTGGAGGCTTGGCCGAGCCAGGAAAGTACCACAAAGGGATGAGCGGCTTGGACTGGCCTCCTAGCTGCTCAAGAAGAAACTCCTTTGTGATTAACCCCATATCTTGAACTTGCTTGACAAAGCCAGGTATGAGCTGGGCTATTGAGCTGTGCTCGGTTCGCGGCACCACAACATCGGGCGTCTTGAGCCAATTGTCTTTTTTCACTGCTTGGACAGAGCTACTCCATTCCCGAGTATCATTCTCGAAAAGAATGCTGTTGATCACGGCGCACCAAATGGGGATGGTCTTTAGCAATGCATCTGGCATTAGCTTACCTCTTCGCGTAGAGTCGACAATGCAGACCCCTCCCTTGCTGCCAACAAGAGACAACAAATGCAAGTTCAATCGTCGCATGGAAAAGGTCCACACGTTGGTGTGGCCATCCGTAGACTTGAAGTAGCACGTTTCGCTTCTCTCACTGGAGGGAACGTACCATAGCCCACACCGTTCGTTTGCCACGAGGGGGTATCCGAGGGACAAGCTTTGGACAAAGTGGTGGTCGTACAATATTGACTGTAGTCGGTTCTTTAGTGAATGCAGCGACTTTTTCAATTCTTTGGTTATATCATTGATGTCATTATTTACGTTATATATGGGTTGGGGTTGCATTGTGATGATCAATGTGCAAATTGTTCTTTTTTTTTTTTTTTTTGTTTTTTTGGCTGCTTTTTTTTTGTAATTTTTGTTTCTTGCTTCTTCTTGCTTTCGTTTCACCTACTTTCCAAGTCGAGCTCGCTTGGAAGCTGCTAGCCTCCGCTCTCTCTCCATCTCTATTCTGTCTTCCCGCTCAGCGTCCATTCGAGAGAGCTGCTCCTCTTCAAAGATCTCGGCGCCAGTGGCTTCCATATCGTCCGAGTCATCGTCGTAATCGTAGTGCGATCTCTTTTTGCCTCGGTTGAACATGGCCCAGATCTCCTCCCTGTCGTAACCAGTCTCGTCGTAGCGTTCTTCATCCGACTCTATAAATGAGCTCAAATCATCGTCATCTTCATCATAGTCCTCGTGTCCATGGCGTTTTGTTGCAACGCTTTTCTTCATTTGTAACCTTTCTTTCACCTTTGATGACGGCTGCCTCACTGGTATAGGAGCCTTTGGTTTAAGTTCTTCCTTCTTCTTTGGCTCGGATACTGGTCTGCTTGGGCGGGAGACGGTGTTGGGCACACCTTTAGCAGTCTCTCTCACGGGAGCGGCGCCTTTTTCTCCATGTTGTCTTCCCGTCCGCACCTCTGGAGATTTGGTCTTGGCTGGAAACTTGACGGAAAGTTTTTCGTGGTCAATCGTTGATGCCCGTTTCATAAGCTCTTTGAAGCTCATCTTCTTTTTGGGTGGTGGTGGTGGCGTTGGTGTTGGTGACTGCATGGCAGCCGAATGTGCCCTTATATTGGATATGCCTGTACCTTTCTTGGGGTTCCTTGCCGATGAAGGTTCTGCCGTCTTTGCCCTTGGTTTGGGCGCTGCCGCCTTGGCCGCCGACTTGGCCAGTTGTTGTCCCCTCCGATCTCTCGCTTCTTGCTCCTTTTGCTCTCTCTCGAGTCGTCGCTTCTCTTTCAATCGCGCTACAACTGGATCTTCTGTTTTGACACGCTGGTAACTTTTCGCCTGGCCGGCATATATACCCGGCTCCCTCTCCTTTTCAGGAGCACTGCTCGGTCGGGGCTGCGGTATCTTTCCCTTTTTGCTGATTTGCTGTAGAATAGACGACAAGCTCATGTGAGTTGTGGTGGTTGTGGTGGTTGTGGTGGTGGTTGTGGTTGTGGTGGTGGTTCTGGCTGGTGGTTCTGGCTGGTGGTTCTGGCTGGTTTTCTTTTTTTTTTTCCTTTTCTCGATTTCCGAACCAACTTGTCGTTCGCACAGTGCCACAAAGAAACAAAACAAACATGTTTCTACATATAAATAATAAACTATTCACTTAATCCTTAGGACCAATCATCTTTTCTGGTCTCACCCATTGGTCAAACTCTTGCTCGTTCAAAACGCCCAATTCCAAACAAGACTCCTTCAAGGTGATTCCCTTCTTGTGCGCATTCTTGGCAACCTTGGAAGCGGCATCGTACCCGATTTTGGGGTTCAACGCCGTGACAAGCATCAACGATTCGTGCAACAACTTGTCAATCTTGCCCCGGTTGGCCTTGATCCCATCAACGCACCGTTCTCTAAACGAGGCAGCGCCGTCGGCAATCAACCTGATCGACGACAACAAGTTGGAAATCATGACGGGCTTGAACACATTCAACTCAAATTGACCCGAGGCGCCGGCAAAAGTGATGGCGGCATTGTTACCAAACACCTGGCAAGCAACCATGGTCAATGCCTCGTTTTGGGTGGGGTTGACCTTTCCGGGCATGATGGACGACCCGGCTTCGTTCTCGGGCAAGGACAACTCACCGTAGCCACATCTTGGACCAGAACCCAAGTACCTGATATCGTTGGCAATCTTGAACAACGAAGCGGCAACGGTGTTCAAGGCACCAGACGCCTCGACAATAGCATCGTGCGCAGCCAAAGCCTCAAACTTGTTGGGAGCAGTCTTGAATGGGAAGCCGGTGAATTCGGACACCTTGGCGGCAATCTTTTCGTCCCACCCCTTTTTGGTGTTCAACCCCGTGCCGACGGCAGTACCACCCTGGGCCAAAAACAAGAGGTTTGGCAACGTCTTTTCGATTCTTTCAATGCCATTGGTCAATTGCTGGACGTAGCCGCTAAACTCTTGTCCAAGGGTCAATGGAGTGGCATCCTGCAAGTGGGTTCTACCAATCTTGATAATGTCAGCAAACTCGTCGGCCTTGGCTTGCAAGGAGTCACGCAACTTGGTCAACTCGGGGATCAACGAGTTGTTTATCTCGGTGACAGCGGCAATGTGCATCACAGTGGGGAACGTGTCGTTGGACGACTGCGACATGTTACAGTGGTCATTGGGGTGGACGGGCTTTTTGGATCCCAATTCGCCGCCCAAGATCTCAATAGCCCGGTTGGAAATGACCTCGTTGGCGTTCATGTTGGATTGGGTGCCGGAACCGGTTTGGAAAACAACCAAGGGGAAATGGTCGTCCAACTTGCCCTCGGCGACTTCGGTGGCAGCTTGTTGGATAGCTTTGGAGAGTTTGGGGTCCAACCCCGACAATTCTTCGTTGATGATGGCGGCCGACTTTTTCAAAATACCAAACGCTCTAATGACTGGAGTGGGCATACGTGCAGCCTGGCCGCCAATCTTGAAGTTCATCTTTGATCTGGCGGTTTGAGCACCGTAGTACTTGTCCGTGGGCACGTCGATTTCCCCAAACGCATCGGTTTCAATTCTCGTGCTTTGGAAAGAAACGGCAGAGCTGGTGAATGCTCTGGTAGCAGCAGCAGCAGCAGAAGCAGAAACAGTGGCAGTAGCACGGGTAGTTTTCAAGGTCGTAGTCCTCAACATCTTTTATGGTGGTGGTGGTGGTGGTTGTTCGAGTGTTGAATCAATGGGGAAATTTTCTGGGGGTGTGGAAAATGAGTTGAAAAAAAAAATACCCAAACAAAAAAAGGGCTAGCCCCGGGAGATCGGGAAAATTAGGAAAGAAATTTGATTGGTCGGGGCGAGGATGGGTGCAAAAAAAAACATGAATGGTTCATAACAAGGCGGTGAAAACTTTACCAATGTCTCTATTTTCTATCTATGAGACGACTTAAACTCCTCCAAGGATGGCCAATTCCACCCGTCCTTTACACTTTGGTGGTGCTTGACATGCCGTTCGGCAAACTCGCGTGGAAGTGCCGCCAACAACGCTAGAAGCAACTCGCGACTCGGCGTCATCTCCAAATTCTGCCACCACTCCATCAAATCGGCCGTTTCCGCCACATACTTGTACGTCTGCAACAATCTGATGTACTTGGTCCAAAGAACTTCGCTCGGCATAATACCAGGCGCATCACGATTACGCTTTACACTCAGCCTGAACTCGTGGATGGCAACCTGGGGCGCATATAAACCTTTCCACGCAACCAAGTGACCGTGGGCAGTGGCACAGTCCACCAACACCGCTAGACATTGAGCATTGGGCGACAAGTTTCTATCCAAGAGCTTGGTTCTGTATAGCTCAAACACACTGGCAGCGTCGGTTCTCGCTTCGCCCTCGAGCATAAGGCCAATGTGGTAGATGGACTGCTGGGGAAACATGGTGGCACACAAATGGCGTGCATACTCTGCTGGCGACGAAAAGTCTCGCGGGCTGGCAAATATGGCGACCAAGTCGCCAATGTCCTTGTGTTGGTATAGCAACTGGATATATTTCGGAAGAAGGTACCTGGCTTTGTCTCTGTCCAACTTTGTATACATTTCCGTCAACACGTTTATGCTCAGTACTGGCCGGAGTAGCTCGGTCATAATGTCGCTGGTGATCATGCCTCTCTCGGCCAACTTGTTCAATAAAATCACCGAGCGCTGTTCTGCAAGCAACCCCAAGGTGTTTAGCCGTCGTATAAAGAATAGCCACAAGTTTGTCGAGCGCTTATAGTGCTTGATTGCTTGGTTAAACTGCTGTACCAACTCCTCGGGCGTGGTTGCCGTACATAGTTTGGCAACGTTGTACGCCACCATATCCCTGCTCGTTGAGGTTGGGCCCCCGGCAACAAGAAACTTGCGCTCAGCAACGCCCAACAATTGGCGGGATCGTTCGCAGGAGTCCTTGCTGAGAACAACAACTATACCCATATACCCCCTGAACGAGAGCTGGGTTGAGGCGGACAACTGCGTTATCAAAAGCTCCTGCACGCTAGCCACCCTCACTGAATCAATGTCCCTATACCTCGACGAGTATAACGCAAGGTTCCAAATAGTCCGGTTGACAAACTCATCACCAAGCTCAATATTGACCCCCGCTCGGGGTGATTTGAAAAATGTAAAGGTTGTTGCGAGTAGTTGGTGGAGACAGCTGGGGTCAAACATGACGCCAAAGTATACCAAGTTATCAAGGCAATCTTTCAATATTGACGAGGTGCCCACGCGCTGGACAGCAAATTGCTTGAGATTGGATACCCACAAGTCGTGCTGGAGCGTATACTCTTCTTTGAACTGGGGGTTTCGGAGCAAGACGTCAAACAATACAAATGGCGGTGGCACCGAGACCAAAGCGTTGATCTCGGCATAGCTCGCCAAAATAGAGGGGGCGGTTATCGATTTCATCCACTGCACAGTGTCGACAATGCTGTATTGTCGCCCGAGCTGGCGACTGATGAGGCGGAGACAAGCAAGGCCCTGCCGTACTGGGTCCAGACCATTGACAGGAACAAAGTGGGAATGTAGATAGCTGACGTCTTCCTGTACCGCCAGCTCTTGCATAGACCCGGTAGGATCTAGTCGATGCAACAATGACGTAAAGTACTTGGCGTCGTCATGGTCTGGAGCCCCTTTTTGCTGTATTTTGTCAATGAGGATGAGCAATTGAAAAGTCACAGATTCAAGTAGCCTGGTTAGAGCCTCCCTACTAAACCTCTTTGGTACTTTCATATCAAGAGTGACACAAACAGGGTTTTCGCCTCGGGCGCGGTCCATCAATCCCAAGTATTCGACCCTCGGGTGGAATGTGGCCTTGGTCTGGCTGTAAGCTGTCATCTCTTTGTAGAGCCGGTTCGGTAGTCGTTCTTTTGAGCGGTGTGCAAGGAGTGAGCCCCACCGCAGGTGTATAAGCAGAGAGTTTCCTCTCTGTCGTAGTAGTCCATTTCTTATCATTATCATGTATCATATCCATACGGGTGTTGTTGTCATAGGGTGTGTGTATATATGATGATCGATGAAAAAAAAAAAAAAAAAAAAGATCGCATAGTAGTTTTACATTTTTTTTCTTCTTTTTCTTGTTAATCTGTCCTGCTTGTGTTGTACTTTTTGGACTAGAGTTGCTATGATGAAAGCATGAGTTATCCTAGCGTCCATCACAAGCAATTGTTGAAGGATGTCGACAAGGAAGGGGATGGTGGTGTACGGAGAAAAAGAAGAAGGGCCACAAAAGACGCGAGGGATGTGCACGATGTGCACGATGTGAACGATGTGAGCGATTCGGACTCGACCTTTGAAGACGTGGACCTTGTGCGGGAGGCAAGTGGCGGCGACAAAGGCGATGCATACCCAGGCGAGGCTCCCGAGGCTTCTGATGACACTTCCGACGACTCCGACGAGTTTGAGGATGTGTTTGTCGAGGATGACAATTATGCCAATGTCTCGTTTGACAGTGCCAAGCCCCAACACGACTTTACCATCCAGATCAACCCCACCCCCGCTCGAGAGACCAAGACGAGAAACGTTATTAGCGGCGAAGAGCGGACGCGACGAATCCAAATACATAAACTGTACCTCGTGATGATGCTTATACATGGAGCTATACGAAACCAGTGGTGCAACAACCGGGAAGTGGGCCGCGCCTTGAAAGACGCGTGTGTCACGACCCAAATAAGCGGGTTATTAGACCCTAAAGGCGAGCACCGGGACTCGGTGCGTTCGCGACGGTTGCTTGACGCGTTAAAGAAACTTATGGAGATTTACCGCGCCAAGTTCCGCATTGTGGGTCAGGGGTTGGTGAAAAGGGAGTGGCACGAACTATCAATGTCGCAAGCATGTGACCCGGTGACCCCACGCACATTCAAACGGCTCTTGTCCAACTTTAGAGGCAGCCGAGATTTGGCGGCACAGGGGTTTGTGGTGTTGTTGCGAGCCTTGGGCTTGAATGCCAGGTTGGTGATATCCTTCCAACCCCCCGACTACACCCAAGTGACTCCACCAAAAAAGGCAGCACCAACCGGTACCCCTACAACCAGTCCGAAAGTACCTCAAGATAGCAAGCAGTTGTTTCTATCTCAGGCGAGAAAGAGGGGCGCTGTTGACACCAAGTTCAGCGAGTCTGATTTCCCGGTGTTTTGGGCCGAAGTGTGGGACCGGTACTCCAAAAGGTGGATCAGCGTTGACGCTGTAGCGTTGCAAACCATTGAAGTGTGTCCCAAGCGACGCAAGTCGTCTTTTGAGCCCCCCGCCAGTGACGAGAGGAACCAGCTCACATATGTCGTTGCCTACGACAAGTACGGCCGCGCCCGCGACGTCACGCGGCGGTATGCCTTTAACTATAATGCTCGAACAATCAGAAAGCGAATAGAGTTTCGATCCGAGGAGGACGCAACGTGGTACCGCCGCGTGTTACGCGGGTGCGACCTCAAAAAGACCCACAGCACAATTGACATTTACGAGGCCAAGGAGTTTCACGAGAGGGACCTCATGGAGGGCATGCCCAACAACATCCAGGGATTCAAGAACCACCCCCTTTATGCGTTGGAGTCACAGCTCCGCCAAACAGAAGTGATCTACCCCATGGACGATAGTAGCAAATGCGGGACTTTCCGGTCCAAGACATCCTCGAAAGTAGTGAATGTGTACAAGCGGTCGTGTGTGCAAAAGCTAAGGTCTGCACGAGCGTGGTACATGCGAGGAAGAGTGTTGAAGGTGGGGGCGGTGCCATTGAAGGTGAAGGAGGCGGAGACACCGGAGGATAGTGTCCGGCTCTATGCCGAGTTCCAAACGCGGTTGTTTGTGGCGGCGCCGATTGAAAATGGGATTGTGCCCAAGAACGAGTATGGCAATATCGACGTGTACACCAAAACGATGGTTCCCGAGAACGGGGCGTTGGTTGAAGCTGAGGATGCGCCGTCGTTGCGGCGTTTGGTGAAGGCGGCACGTATTGTCGACGTTGACTACGCCAAGGCCATTGTTGCATTTGATTTCGGTGGCGCCAAGACCAAGGCCAAGGCTAGGCGAGGACCCACGGCGACTGCCCGCGAGGGTGGCATCGTAGTGGCCAAGGAATACGAGGATGCCGTTTTGGCTGTGTTTGACCATTTGGAAGCGGAGGAAGAGGAGGAGAAACGCATGTATATTGAGAATAGTGCGTTGCAAAACTGGAAGTACTTTTTGCACAAGTTGCGGCTTGTGGACAGATTGAATGCGATGCACGGAAAGGTGGCACTTGGTGAGGAGCAGAGTGAGGAGCAGAGTGGAGACGTGGTTGTTGTTCCAGACGATACGTCACTGATGGAAGAGCCACATGGAGATGACGACGTTGACCAGAGCGGTTCAGACGGGGGCGGTTGGGGCGATGTTGGCGATTCCCGCCAAACGAGACAGCACGGAGACACTTGCTATGTTGAGAGCGACGAAGAGATGGGAGGCGGATTTGAGATTGGCTCACTGGATGAGTACCACGAGCCCGCGCAAGAAGACGCCACAGATGACAGCGACGATTGCAACATTGATTTTGATTACGAGAGTGAGTAAGCAGAGACCCGGTTTTCGCTTTTTCTTGTTGTGGTGGGGTTTCCGTTTTGTCGGAAGCGCAAGTGCAACTGTGGCATCCTGCAGATAAGTCAGAATATACTGAGAGCAAAAAAAAAAAAAAAAAAAATTGCCTGCTCTGCTTCAGAGTATAAGTAGATAACAAGATCCCGCCGCCCCACGATTTTCTTTTTGACAGCAACTCAGCAAGGTCAGATATAATTCAAAAAATGAACGAGTCGGTGGCAGTGAATGTGTTGGGCACCATCGGCACAGTGCTATGGTGCATCCAGCTCGTCCCGCAAGTTGTGAGGAACTGGAGAGTGAAAAACTGCGAAGGGCTACCACCATTGATGATGTTTTTGTGGGCCGCCAGTGGGATTCCGTTCTCGATCTACTTTTTTGGTATTGATGGGTCTATACCGCTACGGATCCAGCCCCAGTTGTTTACGTTTTTCTGTTTGGTGGGGTGGGCCCAGACACTATACTACCCCCCGCACCATGTGACACGGGCCAAGTTGGTTTTGCTAGTGGGCGTGTTTGTGCTTGTGTCGATCGGGTTGGAGACGGGGCTTATTCTATGGTTGCGGCCCCTTTACCGCAGAGGGATCGAGTGGCCCATGCTCATTGTGGGGATTGTGGCGTCGGTGTTGCTCGCAGTGGGATTGATCCCGCCGTACTTTGAGTTGGCAAAGAGACAGGGGCAAGTGGTTGGCATCAACTTTATCTTCTTGTCTCTAGACTCTTTGGGCGCGGTGTTTTCGATGCTGAGCGTGTTTGTCGGCAACATGGATATTATGAGTATCGTGTTGTACGCCATTGTGTTGGCGCTAGAGTTGGGTATATTTGCCAGTCACGGCATATGGTGGTTGCGGTTTGGCCGGAGTGCGCAGAGCAAGACGGACAACGAAAGTTTGGAGGTGGAGGTGGAGGAGGAGGAGGAGGAGGAGGATGTTTCAAGGATAGACGACACCGAGGCTTTGGATATAAAGTCCAAAGAGGGACACGATATTGTATAATTTTTTTTGGCTTGTTTTATAGACCATGTCCGTTTTCATACACATAATTAATTGGAGCGACAAACTGTAGTGAGAACAACACCCCAAAACAAAACAAAACTAAAAAAAACGAACGAAATAGAATAACAGCACCAGAACTCCACACGGAGAACACACCAATGGTATGTAGCCGTAGCGCACAACAATTACAACCCAGGATACTAACACTTGCCAAGTCGTCGTTCACGCCGTTGAATTTTCTTGAAGATTCAAAAAAAGAGTCGGAAGAAGAACACACGCGAGAGCTACAGGTGGAACAGGCATTCAAGCTCTACCAAAACGCGTTGAACCACCAAAGCAGTAAACAGTACAAGCAAGCCTACGACACGTACGAGGAGTTGTTTGCGTTGGATGTGATCAACAACCACCACTATGAAGAAGTCGACTTTATCCGGGGATTGCAAAACGGGTCCCAAAACACCGTTCCCGACGAGCTCACCTTGATGTCTCCCAACCTCAAGTCGTTGCGGTACCTAATATTTAGAAACAGGGGGTTCTTGTACCTTGAGATCCTTAAACGCGGCGCCGTCGCCGATCTTGTCGTGGAGGCAGAAACGAAAACAAAGGCTCGAGATTTGTTCTACACCTTGTTGGATGATTTCTGCGTGGCCTTTTTGTACAATGAAGCCGACGAAAAGCTTATTGAAGTCATCTACCAAATATATTTGTACATTGGCTGTTTGCGGTTGGCGAGGTACGCCTTGGAGTATTACTTGACTTCTCCGGAAGAGAGCGACGATCTATCTGGTTTGTTGCCAATCGACAGGCAGTGGAAACGAAAGCACACGGCGCTTCTAGCCAGGCTTGCAGGGAAATCTGACCAGGACCAACCGAGTTACGGAACCGAAATGCTGTTTCTCGAGCCAATGAAACAGGAGTTTGAACTCCAGCAACTAAAGTTGACCAGAAAGAAGGAATACATTATTCAATGTGTGGCCGCAGAGGGCAAGGTGACGTGGGTGGATGTTATCGACGCGTTGAACAAAGCTGTGAAGGAACACGAAGATGAGTCTAAAGTAGAAGACGTTTACCGGCCGAAGCTACGTTACCTTGAACCGTATTTGTTGACTGAAGATCTTATGGAAAAAGTGGTGTTGCAGATGGTTGTGCAGGAGCAGTCACTGCAAGTGGTTGAAACCACTCGGGCATTGTCTGCTTCAGAGGAGGAGGACGAAAAGAAGGCCGAAGAGTTGGTGCAGGCGCAGTCTGATCAGATTGAACAGCCAGATCAGCCTGAACATCCTGAACAATGTGAACAACCCAAGACGGACCAACCCAAGACGGACCAGCCCAAGACGGACCAGCCAGAACAGACTCAACGGTCGTCAAAAAGACTTGCCAGGACCGACAATGGCCCTGAACTTCCCGAGATCCCCGTGGAAAAGAGCCACTTTGTCATGTTGGATGCATTTGCTACCAAACTCTCGGACCTTGTTTCGCCTGCTGCACCCCAATTTGCCATACCCAGCATATCGACGGTGTACGTTGATGGGTCCGACGTGCCCTACTTGCACGATTGTGTTGATATGCTCACCAACTGGCAGCCGGGCTTTTCAAAGTTGTTGTTGGGAGCCGCCTCCAAGTCCAAACCCCAGGACAACAACAACCAGCTCTTGGAGTTATTGAGCCAGTTTGGCAAGGCTGGCGAGTCCAGCGAAAATGTCCTTCCTTTGATTGACAAGGTGGTTGCACCCGATATGGCGACAGACCTTTTTGCCGGGTCCGCAAACTACCAACTGCTCAAGCAGGATATATTGAGGCACTTGGTTGGGGGTAGCTTGGCAGTTGAAACCAAGTGGACCTCCAAATTGTACAAGCGGGTTCAGGCCTGGGTCATCCAGTTTGAACCGTATTTGTACTCTGCTCTAAAGAGTACTCGCGACTTGGCGTTTGCCGTTGGTATATTGGAGGTGTTGGTTGATATCTCAATCTCTCTGGAGACACGCCTCAAGGGCCATATCAACTCCAGCAAGTTCTTCAAGTCCGTTGTGAATGGGTACTGTCTGGAATTGCTCAAACTCAATGACAAGATTGCCAAGTGGACGACTTTGATTGATGATTTCCTTTTTGGAGCTGCAGAGGGGGGCGACGGCGTTGACAACGACGACCATGACAAGAAAATGTTTGTGCTAAAGTGCCGTTTCAAGTGGGCGGTGATTTTGAAGGAAAAGTCGCAAACGGTGTCGTGGGACGACAGCAAGTCGATGCGGTTAAAGCTCGAGGACTTGCTTGACCTCGCCAGCAACTCAAGTCATACCCTTGACGTTGCGTACCCCAACTACGAAAACTTTGTCAAGTTGGACATTGGCAGCGTCAGAAACCAAGTGACAATGACATCAGTGCTTTCGGTGTTTTGGAAAATCTTGTTTGTGACGTCGAGCAGCGGCAACAATACGGAGGCGATCCAGTTGCTAGAGGACATTTTGACCGATTTGCCTCGAAAAAAAGATGCCACCATTTCGTCAATCAAGGCGTTCTTGAGTGCATCGTCAATCGAGATGAAGCTAAGTTTGTGGACCATTCTTTTACAGTACTACGACCTGAGCCACCTGTGGCCCAAGTTGTTGGTTGGGGTGCAGGAATGTTTCAAGTTTCTCAACGCCTATATCGCCAGTGACCAGTACGTTGACTTGGGCTCTCAAAGACAAACAATCTTGGTGAGAGTGGTGGGGCTCTTCAACACCGCCATCACATTTGTCCTTGCTCGGTTAAAGGACACGTCGTGGGAGTTGGAGGGCGATTTCGACTGCCTGTTGTTGGTTCCCTGTTTCCAGATGTGTTTGCTCTACGAGGCACATGAACAAGCCAGCTGCATCACGTTGCTTCGGACATCGCTTAAGGAAAAATCCGTGGCGTCGTATTCTGCTTTGAAGGACTTGTTTGTGAAATGTGCAGTTTTGATATTGGCGTGCTTAAAGAGAGGGGTACCTGAACACCCAAGCGTGGTGGGCGATGCCATCAGCCTCATCCATGCCCAGTTGGGAGGGAGCGGGATTTGTGACGCTGCTGATGGTGCGTTTCTATCGCTTTGTCAGGAGTACTTGAGCTGCGTGCCAAACACGGACGCGGAAATCTCCCAAGTCATTAGGTGCAAATACCACTATTTCATCAACATTGACGGATTGGCGCCCATTGACCATTTCACAAAGAGGGTAAAAGAATTGGACAAGAAGGATAGTCTCGAATTGGCCAAGTTTGTTTTGCCGTACTGCTTTCGCAACAACCCCATCAATCACCCGCCCAAGCACGAAATCAAGCAGCTTATAGACGAGATTGGCGAGGCGGTGGGGAGTCCCAACTTTGAGGGCGACGAGACCTTGAGCCGCAACCAGGCACTAATTGACCATTACCTCGAGTCGACGCGGCTTACTCCGCACTTTATCCGCGAGGCAATGCACGGCCTTGTGCGGTTGGACTTGGAGCACGTGCCGTCAAGAATCATCAACGATGGACTTTACTACCTCCAAGGGTTGAGCATATTCACCGGGTACAAGACAAGAAAGAAGAACATGCAGGGGAGGGCCGTTGAGCTCGAGAATGTGATTGAACTTTTGACGAGCGACTTGGTGTATGGGAGCAACCGTTTCGAGAGCTGGTTTTTGCTTGGACAGGCGTACGGCTTTCTTGTGGAGGATGATTTGATCTGGACATCTGACAAGTTGACGATTGCCGACCGAAAGGTTGGCACGGCTAATTTGCAAAGAAAGTCGCTCGTTTGCTACTTGACGGCCATAAGCGGCACCCTTGACGAATCGGTAGCCGAGAACGTGAAACCGATTGCCGGGAATCTCATGTCCTTGTTTGCCAAGGAATTGTTTAGCGCGTGTATGGCGCCCATGAGCATGCATGCGTTCAAGGTACAGTCGCACCCGCGGTTTGTCCACCGCGGCAGCGGCGCTTTGTTTGTGAGTGTGGCCGAGACAAGTGTGGTGTCGCAAAAGCTTTGTTTGAAGGTGGCGCAGCTGTCGTTGATTCTCGCCACCAAGGCAAGCACGCGCGAGTGGTCTGATTTCTACTACTTGGCCAAGGTGCAGAGAAAGTTGAAGCAGCCGGCGTTGCTTGTTTTGGATACGATGGTGCGTGCGGGCGAGCTTGCTTTTCAAACAAAGGTGTCGGAAAACATTATCGAGCCCCACTACTCGCTAGTGTCGCTTGTGTTGAAGTATGTCAAGTCCGGCGACATTAGCATTCCTGTTGCGATGGAGTATTTGCGGAAAGACCCGATTGTCAATGTCAATGAGTACACCAAGAGAATGGATATATTTATCCAAATTGTTGTGCGGTCCTTACAGAGGTTGGACGCTGCCGACAAGAAAAACTGGCAGCACAAGGCCAAGTACCGGCTCGCGAAAGTTATGTTCCATGAGTTGGGTGACATAGAGGGTGCGCTTGAAGAGATGTCGCACTTTATCTCGGCCAAAACCACCAACAAGACGTTGGTGCTGATTTGGAAGCCCGAGAATGAGCGGCCGGGGAAGCACTTTATGTACACGTTTTCGTACATTTGCTTTTACATTGATTTGCTCCAGCGAAAGAAGGATCTTGGCAACATGGTGATGATGATGTCGAAGCTCCGACGCTCGGGGTCGATTATGATTAATCTATACACCGCGTGGGAGAAACTCTGTGTTTGTATCTGCCGGCTCATGAGAGAGCTGGTGGATGTGGGGGACAGTTTTGTGTTTACCGAGGGGTATATCAACACCTTGTCGTTTCAAACACTTTCCGTCAACGCCAAGTCGATTATGGAGCAGGTGGACAAGACAGGGGTGCCGGAAGGGTTGCAGATGCACTTGTGTTACCTTCAAGCCGCCAATGAGATGAAGCGGAACAATAATGGGTTTGGCCCCACCTCGTTCATTGACGACACGATTGTCACCCTCTACTTTAAGGTGTACGAGCACTTTTGCTCTGCTGCCCAGCCAGCTCCAGTGGAGGAGCCGGGTCCGCGGAGAAGGACTGCGAAAAGAGACATATTCCCGTTGGTTAATGACATTCTTAAAAGCTCCAAAAGGACCATCGATGAGTGGCTCAAGGACCATCCAGATGCGTACAATGAGTTTTTGAAACGGGCGTTGGAGGAGAACAAACGGCGCCGGGAAATTAAGGAAAATGTGCTGGTGGAGGAGGAGGTGGTGGTGGTGGAGGTGACAGGAGGAGATGAGGACAACAAAACCGAGCAAGCTGTATCGCCTGTTGAGTCTACAGTAAGGGAAGAGACGTTGTCGGAAGGGACATTGCCAAAACAGCCGTTGCCAGAACAGACGTTGCCAGAACAGACAATGCAAGAACAGACATTGCCAGTATCTGGAGACGCGGAGAAACGGGTGGCACCACTGTCGTACAAAGATTTAGGGCCAGAGGTTAAAAAGCCCAAGCTAGACCCCATAGTGTATGAAATCAGTGATGAAGATTAAGTGATTTGTACAATGTCAATGGTGATTGGTCTATACAACCTCGCCGTCAATGGTGATTAGCTTGCGAAGAGAAAGGTCATATACAATCTTGTTTAGTCTTTGGTAGTTGTACTTGAGCCCATCAAAGTTTCTTCTCAAAATGTCATTCTTCAAGTCGAGCAACAGAAAGCCACCTTGAAGCTTGGACACAATCTGCGAGTTGACTATACTGATGGTGTAATTCACAGGGTTGCATTGTGGACCCACGGAGATCTTGATCACCGTGTTGACAGTGTACTCGACAATGACATCCACCAACCGGAGCAATGCTAGCAAGTATAGTTGGTAGTCCAACGTGTCCAAGTTCAAAGCTTCAGCAACGTGGTTTGGAGTCATAATGGCGGGGTGGCTGCAGCCCACCAAGGGGACACGCACAGCAGTAGAGGAGTCGTGGCCACGGAAATGATGGGCGACAGAGTCGAAATATTGGCACACTAGCAATATGTAGATGCATTCTTCGACAAACTTGTTGCTTGTTTTCTCCCTCTGGGACTCTTTGCATTCCGACGCGTCAAGGCCACGCATGGAGCTGACCAAAATCTCGAGCATCTGCTTCTCAACCATATCTAGCGTGGCGGAGCCGTCCTGCTCAGCTTGGTGTTGCTCCAAGTCGCTTGGCACATGTGAGGTCCATTCGTTGATGAATGCCTTGAATGGGATGAGTTCAAGGTTGAATTGGTGTTCGAGGTCGAGCAATGATGTTTTTTTGCTGATACTAGAAAAGGGTTAGTGCTGAGGTGGTATGCGGACGTGATTGTACATACTCTTTTTCTATCTGTTCCTTAATGTCGCCAAAAAACTGGCTGAGGTCTGACATGGCGATGGTGGTGGTATGATGTGGTAAACAGCATAAATATAGAAGAGAAAAAACTGCTTTTCCAAAAAGTGTCAACCAAGAAAAAAAGGGGACTGCTAAAAAAAGGCACCAGCAACAGTTTATTATTATGTCGGCAAAGAAAATCCTATGCCTCCCCGGGTACTTGCAGAGCGGTAGCACCTTTGCTGCCAAGACATCTGGGTTGAGAAAGATATTAACCAAGAAACTCCAGCTCCAGCTCGACTATATCGACCCTTGTTTAAAGATCCCATCCAAAGAATCTTTGGGGTTCCCGCTCGGCACCAACGAGGAAGAAGCCGAGAATGCATGGCAGGAGATTGTGAAACGGGGCAACAACTGCCGGTGGTTTGACCATCAGGGGCCCGGGGTCAACCCGGGCCTCGACGAGTCTATAGCGTACATTGTGGACCACATTGCGCGCAATGGACCCTACGATGGCATAATTGGGTTTTCTCAGGGCGCGTGTATGGCGACTTTGGTGACCAACTCGATAAAGAGGTTGTTGCCGGACCATCCCAACTTTAAAGTCGCCTTGTTTGTTTCGGGTTTTTGCTTGACCGAGCCCGTGCACGACAAGTCGGTGGAGAACCGACAAAGAATCAATGACATTACGGACTTGGAAGAGTTTAAGCGCGAGGTGGTGATATCAGAGGATGCTGCCAAATACTCGTATCCTCCACGTGGCTTAGACACTGAAATCTTGTTTGTCTATGGCGAAGAGGATAGTATTGTGCCACCTGTTCGGACACGGTTTGTTGCCACGTTGTACGACAAGGAGGTGCACACGTTTGTACACGGCGGCGCCCATCTTGTGCCTAACAAAAAGGAATTTCTCGAGCCAATAGTCAAGTTGTTTGACGAGCACTTGAATCAGCAGCCACTGTTGTAGAGACTTCTGTAGAGACCTTTTTAGAGACCTATCTAGAGACCTATTTAGAGACGTTTTATAGAATGTAGAAGCCGTGAAGCCGTTCCATTGTGTAAAGCTGAAATTTCCAAAACCTGTCACAATTTCAAAAAACAAAAAAGTGTGGGACGAATGTGAAGAAGAAAAGAAAGAAAGAAAAGAAAAAAAAATTGGGTTCTGAAAACCACCACACCAAAGCAATGGAAGAAAGAACCAAGAACCCCACCATCGACCGCTACGTTCCGTCGTCGAGCTCGTCTGATGATTCAGGCTCCAGGAGAACCAAGAACGTGGAGAATGCGCTTGCGCCCGAGTTTTCGCGAAGAGGACAGTCCAGCGCGGCCAAGAGTGCCCGTGCCCTGGCATCAGTATACAGCCACGCCAAAGAGGATGCCCCCTCGTGGTTAAAGTCAAAGGAGGATGTTGATAGAAAGTACGACAAGTACGGACCACGCTCGACTTCTGCTGCGTCAAACGACAGTAGGCTGAGCAAGCGGCCAGAGACCGACCCGCGATTGGAACGGGCGAAACGGAGCCGACAAGAAGGCGAAAAGGATCTGGGGTCTGTGCCCCTGAGACACGAGCTAAAGAGGGATGGCCCAGGGAGGCAAGGGCAAGAACCGGGGGAACCTGAAAACAAAAGGAAAAACATCAAAGAGGAGAACGAGGACGAGGCGCTGATCAACCCATATATCCACCTCGATGTGGCCAACCCGTCGGTGAACCACGTGCAAGACAAGCACCGGTACCAAACGTTCCAGAGTCGGATATCCAACCGAGAAACACGCGACACCAGCAGTATTGTGGTGGCGCACTACAACCAGCGGGCCCAGGTGTCCAAGCACCAAGGGTCGCGGACGAGGTCGCCGATTTACCAATTGAGAAACTTTAACAATGCCATCAAGTATATGTTGTTGGGCAACCACGCGCGGCATGACCCGAAAAAGACGGAGTTTTTTTCGTTTTTGGACTTGTGCTGTGGGCGCGGCGGTGACTTGAACAAGTGTGAGTTTATTGGCGTGGACCAGTATATGGGCATTGACATTTCCGACATGTCTGTGCGCGAAGGGTATGAGCGGTACGCCAAGCAAAAGGCGCGGTTCCGGCACTCTCACGCGGCGCGGACGCCCAACCGGCTCAACTTTGAGGCGTGCTTTGCCACGGGCGATTGTTTTACCCAGTACGTCCCCGATATGTTGGAGCCCAATTTCCCCGGAATCACAACCAGGGCGTTCCCCGTGGACACGGTGTCGGTGCAGTTTTCGTTGCATTATGCGTTTGAGAGCGAGGCCAAGGCGCGCACGTTGTTGACCAATGTGTCCAAGTCGTTGCGCACGGGAGGTTCGTTTATCGGCACCATCCCGTCGTCGGACGTGATAAAGAGCAAAATTGTGTCGAAGCAGTGCCAGCGGGATGACAAGGGCAAGCTCATGTTTGGCAACAGCTTGTACACGGCCACGTTTGACCAGGACCCGCCTGAAGATGGGGTGTTCCGCCCTCCATTTGGCAACAAGTACTTTTACTGGTTGAAGGATGCTGTTGACAATGTGCCCGAGTACGTGGTGCCGTTTGAGACTCTCCGGGCGTTGTGCGAGGAGTATGGGTTGGAGCTAAAGTACAAAAAGAACTTCATTGATATTTACAATGAGGAGATACCCAAGTACTTTACTCGGTTGAACAGGAATATGATTGAGGCTATGCGGCGGAGCGACGGCAAGTACGGCGCCGAGGGAGACGAAAAGGAGGCGGCAGCCTTTTACATTGGGTTTGTGTTTGAGAAGGTGTCGTAGGGGGGAGAGATTGACACAGTGAGCCCCAGTTGTGGTGCGACTGGGGTAAGAAGAGGAGGAGGAAGAAGAAGAGGAGGAGGATGAGGAAGAAGAAGAAGAAAGTAACTAGTGAATAAATTAGCAAAATAAAATGGTTCGACAATGGCAGTTGGTATGGTAGGCGAGACGACACATACGCGGGTTTCCACGGCCCTCTCATAAAAAAAAGTGGCTAGTTTCGAATGCCAGCAACGAGTTGATGCCATGGGGCAAGTAAGTATTTCCGATTCTATGGATTATCTCGCGTTGGAGTTTTGAGTTTTTGCATTTCGATTTCGATTTTTGGGTTTGAGTTTAGAGTTTTAGGTTTGTTCTGCAGCTGTCTCCCGGTATCCGTGATGCAGCAACAGAAGCAAGCATTAGTAGTCAGCTGATGGGTGCCGCGGATGCATGGGGCATGGGGCATGGGGACAGGGGAAGAGAAGCGAGGTGCCGCTGCCACTTTTCCGCCAAGGACACCACAATCAAAGTACGGCTCGTTTGACTAAAGCGACGTGCAAAATTAGTTGGAAAATAAAATGGCACGAGATGCAAGGGTTAGAATGACGGCACGCCTACGCCTGGGCGAAGCGGAGGGGGAGGGCGGAAGGAAGGAGGGCGACACACAGGGGGAGGCGAAGCGGAAGGCCGAGTTAGAGGTATTAAAAAAAAAATGGTTGACTTTCTTTGATTGACAAAAGACCAACTTTAAGTTTTTGCGCATCTGAAACAAGGTTGTAGTGGCAAGAGGTGGATGGAGAAAAGGAAAAGACAGACTTCAACTGAGCTGAATAAACATTGTTGAGGTTTGCATGAAGAGCCTCGAAGGGCCAATTGGCACAAAGAAGAAATATAGAAAATAAGCAACTGAAAAAGCAAAAAAAAAAAAGTGACACGATGAGCATCAAACAAAGAGTTGTGCGACGGTAAATATGAGCCATGGGTTTTTTCAGCAGGGATGGAGATGCATGTGACAATAAAGCAGAGCACATATACTCGGTTGCACAAGCAGGTCTTGATAGATAGACAAAGGAGGGAAGAGGGAAGGGGGGGAAGGCGGTTTCAACTGTGTTTACTGGCGAAACAGCGGCGAAACGAATGAAATTGGTTGGGAAACAAATGCTGGGCTCTGCTTTTGTGTTGAGTATCCTGTTAACACAGGGCTTGTTGTGGTTTCAGTGAAACTGGTGGTGCTTGTAGTTGGGACCTTGCCGTTCGTGCGGACCAGCGTTTCTGGGGAGTCAAGGACATGTTGGAAGATGATTTTTCTTTGTTTTAGAGTTTTTTAAGGGCGGGGCATCACAACCTTGCGGATTTCAGTTCACGGGATCGGGAATAGCCCTTTGCTTTGTGACACTTTTGCGTTTTGTGCTTGTTTATGGTTTTGCGATCTACTAAGTCTTTCTCCATTACCTGAATCCTTCGTTGCCCCATGTGACACACGCCCAGGGGGGAACATCTTTTTTTTTTTTTTTTTTTTTTTTTTTTTTTATTCCTTTGGGTACTGGAAACGATGCTCACACCTATTGATTTTTGAGAAACTGTTTGAACGGAGCTCCGTGTGGATGGGCTGGGGTATTGGCATAAATTTATACAGCTGTTCCGGGGTAGATGCTGTAGAAGGGTAGGGAGGGCCCCTCCACCGCATGGGCTTCTGGTGCTGGTTGGCCTGGCTGGCCTGGCGCCTCTCTGCGTGTATGTAGGTTGACTCGGGAGACGAGAGGAGAATTTATCCGAGATCCGCCGGTCGTGCCTTGAGACCCAATTTCATCACCAGCAAAGTGAACGAGAAAGAAACATGGGCCAAGAGATAACACCGACCCAAAGCAGCAAATATTGTCGGCCACTCAACTCATTTCCCTATGACGGCCCATGTTTGCGTATGGCCCATTCAGCCTCTTATCTTGTGGCACCAATGAGTAAAAAAAAAAAAAAAATGAATTTTTTGGAGGCGACGAGGCAAGTCGAAGAGAAAGTGGAGCGGTCGAGGCTTTTTTTTTTTTTTTTTTTTGCTCCTTTGTTTGCTCTCTCCCCCTCCCCCGTCCACCCCCTCTGTTTGTCCAAACGCATATTCCTACTCTCGGGATGGGGGACCAAGTATCCGAGAAGCGCCTGCCAAGAGGACAGATGGACGCCAACTTCAAACTAGTCTCGTAATGCCACAGTACAGTCCATTTGGTCCATTCACAGGGCTTTGGGAAAACTTTTAGCTGACGTGCAAAGGGGGGAGAGGCTAGAGGCTGGATTTTGGAGTTTGGTTTTTTTTTTTTTTGGCGGAGACCATTTCACGCTTGGGGGGATCTTTATTTGGCGCGGGTCTAATTTCATAAGCACCACTCCCACATACTCTTCCCCCTTTCATCCATTGTTCTTTGTGCTTCCCCCTCTCGTGTCTTTCTCTCTCCTGGGGCAGGTGGATCAGCTAATAAGTCGACTAGTGTGCTAAATATCCATGGCGAATTTCAGGTTATTTTCCCCAAAATATTTAACAAAAAAAAAAAAAAAAGTAAAAAGCTGGATATCCCATCACGCCTACCACCAGCAGGGAGGGAATTGTACATGGTGCCAGACAGTGGGAGAGAAGCAGAGAGAGTGTGTGAGAGAATGGGGGAGCACAACTTGTGTCAGTAAAGAGAAAGGACAAAGGTGGGCAGGGGAGAACCGGGGGCTGTGTCCACTTATTGTTGGCGGCAAATGTTTCCCACTTGTTTCAAAATGTCGGGTTTATTGTTTTTTTTTTAATTTTTTTTTTATTATTAAAACCCAGACTCGCCTTTCGCAATGGTCTATAAACTCAACTTTGAATTTGTATGTATGTATGTATGTTGTTTTTTTTTGTTTACTTTTTGTTTTTTAGTTTTTGCTTCGTTCCTGATGTTCGATAGTCGATTATCGATGTGGTCTGCTTCAAACAACCTTGGTGTTAGCAGTGTGTGTGCCCCTTCCTATGTTACTACACCTCCCGGTACCGCACTATCCAGTCGATGGAGGAGATTATAAGAAAAATGCAACAACAAAAGAGAGGCGTGGCGGGTAATCGCCAGCATGAGGCAGGGCCGGGGGCCGCTCTGTCGGTCCAACGATTAGCCGGAGGGAGAACAGAGTCATGACCCCGTCTTTGTGTCGAGGCCTGTTTGCCTGCTTGTTCGGTCCGATCTGCCATCGCACCACGGTATTTAGCAAGTGCTTCAAACACCCGCTAACCATTAAGCAAGAGAGACACTCACACACTTAAAGAACCAATAGACACCGTAGTAGTTCTATTCTCCACCCTCGTGGCGGTCTTTGCAGGTCCAACGTTAACCCCGAGATATAACCTTTACTGCTGGCGTAGGGTCTTTTTCTCATCCTGTCTCCACCACCCGGTTGTTGCATAGTCCCGGGCTACACACCACCCTCCTAGAACAAAAGTCTAAACTCGTATAATCTCGTTACAACCCAAGCGCAGTTCTGATGATGCCTAGATTGGGCTGTTGATATTTGGCTGTTAGCTTGCTGCTTTACACCAAGAAAACAGGTATTGACCTGAACCCTCTCAGTACTTAGTTCTTTCTTGGCCAAGTTAGCCTCGACTAGCCCTGGCTAACCTAGCTGTTGAACATTCTCCTTGTACAATGGTTAGTATCCTTGGTTAGACAAGAAAAAGAAAAAAAGAAAAAAAAGAAAGTCACTATTTCAGTACAAGCGTCCTCATTTTTTTTTTTTTGCAACTGATGTTGCAGTTTTATACCTTTGCTCTTTAACGCCTTTACCAACAAGGGCGACAAGGTCTTGGCTGCATGGGAAAACAACACCTTCTGCCTAGCTCGTGTCCTTTCTTGCCCCCAACCCAACCCCTACCCACGCTCTTAGGTTGCACTTCTTTTGGCTGGCATGCAACGGAGATGCACTAACGGAAGTAAAAGAAAGAGGGTATAAGCTCGAATGCCAGGCTTCTTTTCTTTTACAACACCGTCATGAAACAAGGCGACCTCGCCTTGCACAACCACTACTCAACTTGTAAGTTCCCCCCCCCCCCCCCCTCCTCGCACACCAATATCCGTCGTCACATCCCCCTCCATTTTTTTTTCATTTCCGTTAGCCGACTTTGCACCCACCTTCGCACCACAATAGAAATCCCGCTAACGGAGGTGACCCCCAGGATATATAGTCGCATACACAACACACACAGAGAGAAAGATGGTCACCCAGAATGTGACACAAACACAACCCTGCTTACTTGCGAAGGGAAAAATTTCAACTGGTTTATTAAAATTTTTTTTTTTAAACTATTTTTTTTTATGCGTCTTTGTGTTACTTTGTGCAGGATGATTGTCGCTCTCCTCCTTCCCCCCCCTCATGCTTGTCTGCTTAACTTTGAGAAGGAAGACACCGAAAGACAGGCAGTGGGAGACAGGCAATGGGGGGGAGAAGTAGAGAGAGAGAAAGAGACAGGAGATGACGGAGACACAAGAGAATAAGGCAACTCATGCGTAAATCGGATAATGCAAGCGGAGCGGATCAGGGCTGCCACATATAAGAAACCAGCCCTGCCCATGTTTGTTATTTCACCCTGCCATACCTTTTTCATACCATCCCCTTTTAAAAAAAAAAAGAGACAAACAACGCACCTACCACCTCACCTCACCTTACCTTTTCCCCCCTCCTCCCTAGGTCGTTACCTCCTCCTCACCCTATTGTCATACTAGTCCAGGACCATTTCCTCTTTGAGTTTTGTTGTCCTTCCCTTATTTTTTTTTTTTTTTTGGTCTGGTCCTAATCATTATTCTTCGCTCGAGATCTAAAAATTTTGTTTTATCAACCCTTAGATCCACACCCAGCTACAACCAACCAACCAAACAAACAACAAACAAACAATAAACAACAACAATTTTTGGTCATCCCCCCCTCGTTTTCATCCACTACTGCCCCAACGACCGTGCTATCCACAGCCACAAGTTGCAATATCAACAAAGAAAAATAAAAGAAAAAAGAGACCCATTCACTTTTTTTCTTTTCTCACCTTTATTGCCATTGTCAATTTTTTTATTTATTTTGTGGCTGCTTTTATTGGTTTGTGTTTTTTGTATTTGACTCGGAAACACACTACATCTCCGCTTTTGCCAACCTGCCTTGCTTCACCTGCCCAGCTTGCCTGTTTCCTCACCAGCTTGGCCTTTTTTTTTATTCACCTGCATCGCACCGGGTTTGCATCTAGCAGATAACTATACCCGAAGACCCAATTTATTTTTCTTTGATCGGAAAGCAAACAAAAACGAGGTTCTTGGACACACTATCTCACCTGCATCCCCTGCCTCCCCCTCCCGCCCTCCCCTTTCC